>VWZX01003412.1:1158953-1392106 GCA_013399015.1 Galbula dea | reverse complement strand
CCAACCGTAATGATTCGGTGATTCTGTGATTCTGTGAAAATAGAGCCATGCCAGCAATATGCAGCAAATGCCCTGATGGGCAAAGCAGTGTTTATTGTAATAATATAAAACTTTCAATATGTTTTTTTCCTATTTTTGTGACATATGAGATACCCTTGCTTCTAATTCAAAAATGTTTCATTTCTAGCATTGTGTAGATAACATCTGATCTGAGTTGTATGTAGCCACTGACTTTTGGCACATATTGTTTAAAATTTTGTTTTCAGTTCAATTAAATTTGTCTGTGGGTGTTGTTTGGTTTTGGTTTTGTGTGTGTGTGTGTATAGGGGGGGTTGTGGTGTTGTTGTTTATGGGGTTTTCTTTGTTGTTGTTCATTCCCTAAATAGTTAAATAACCCAGGCAATTTGAGAGAATGTTAAAGTTAACATCAACCTTACATATCAGGAACTTACAAATAGGAACTTTAGAGTGCTATTGTGGCAGCATGGAACAAGGTGTGAATTAAATAGTCTGAATTTAAAATAAGTTAATCGCTCAGTATTTAAGCTTTGCTGGGGGGTCATTTGAAACATTATTTATTTATTGCCATGATAATTTATTAATCAAAATGTTATTTATTTATGATGTATCCATACATGTGCTAGGCAACTCATAAAATAGGGCTGATATTTACCAAGAAGAGCTTACGTGCATACAAGGGATAAAAGCTCATGGTGATAAATGTCAAAATATCACCTGTAAACCCAGGATTTTGATGATGGAAAACTGTTGGTAAATGTGGGAAAAATTAAGTTTTTTTTCCTCAAACAACCTAATGGATTTATATTAATTTACTTTTGGGGTTCTGCTTCATCAGTCTTTTTTTCTACTACTGACATTTTTCCTAATATAATACTTACCTGTTATCTTTACAACAGGTATCGTTGGGGGCATATTAAAGAAAGAGAGTAATTTTTGTATTTGAAGTTAGAAATGCCTTTAAAATTTGCTGCATATTTTGATGAGAAATGAGTTCAAATAATATTATATCCAATGTTTTTAAATCTTACCACTCTGGACAAAAATTTGAGAACAAATATATTGATATTCCTTTCTGTGTTTTAAAGATGTTTTAAAGCTGTCATTTTTTCCCTTTTTGTGTGTGTGTGTGTGCTATTGTTTACTTTGGGCAAAGGATTAGACAAGTGGAAATGAATGCATATGATGTAAATACAGATTTTGTTCAGTGAAATGAACGTTGTGAGGATAAACTTGAACTTTACATATCTCTTGTTTTCGACTGATAAGAACACTGGGACTGCTAAAATCAGACTTCCCTTATTGTGGCTCAAGAAATATCATGTAACAACAGAGTTCTACCTTAATCTTTAGATGATTAATTTTTTATGTTTCAAAAACCCTATTAGGAAATGTTTTTTTCTTTTAAACTAAGATTTTTTAGTGAGAATGTAAGTTTTTACGAGACTTTCTTACATCCACAGTGCAACTTTTGGTGAAAAGCAGAGGGAAATGGTAGACCACAGGGCATTGTAATAAGGAGCTTTCCAGTTAGGATTCTAAGATACAGGTTCTGGGATCAAACCATATTATTTATGCCTTGTTTAAAAATTCTTAACCCAGGTGTCCACATTTCAGGTAAATCCTACAGCTCTGGGGCTATGAGGTCAGTTTCTGTATTTATAGATGCACTGAAGGAATGATTCATCTGATCTACTCTAAATGTTTACTTTAGGATAAGATGAATTACTAGACTCCATTGACTTTTAACTAGATTTCTATTGATTATGAAGGGAGCTTGGGGTGAATAAGTCTATAGCCTGTAACAGAGTAGTAAAGGTATACTTAGATAGCTTTAATGTGTGACTTGTAAGTCAAAAATTGTGTATTTTATTGTGTTAGCAACATGATGTATTTTAAATCATATAAAACTCCCATTTCCTTAGGTAGACAGCTCTGTAAGTATCCAGGGATGTATTGTGTGTATTGAAACATTTTTAGTTCAGAAGTGGCCACCTGGTGACATATTGACTGAGTCACACCTTACTACTTCATCCATCGCATGACCTGCTTCCTAGTGTCATCTAGTCCAGCAATTCACTTCCATAAGTTAAATAAAATCAAGGTTTTTATGGTGTGGACACACCTGTATGTTGCTAATGTAACTGGGAAGCCTGTGTACCTTCATCTATGGAGTGACAGTGCTTTCTTGCTTTTTTTCTGACAATGTGAATTACTACATTTGGTCGTGTAATAGCGTGGTCAACTGATGTGGTACCTGTACTTTGTTCAGGAGGCTTTATCGAAGACTTTGTGACTAGGTCTGGTAGAAGTTCTTTTTATTTTGTAAGAGAATGAGAATGGAGGTTGCTGGATCAGCATCAAACTTTTTTTTGGTAGTACATATCATGTATTCATGAGATGTAACTTTTCACCCTGTTTTTCATCAGTCACTATAGACAATAGTTGAGGGGGTTTTGATTTTATTTGTATTACATGATAAAACTAATTTAAGTCAACAGAATGTTCCCTTACCCTTTTTCTTTCCTAAAGTTAAATTGATCAAGAACCAAAAAGATACAGTTAAATGCAATCTTACTCTAAATGCTTTTTCAAATAGGTATTTGTTTCCATGACCAAAGTGGTTGCCTGAAGCCCAAGCTAATAAAAATCTGAAATGAAAGGGTAGTTAGTTCCTTTCTTGCTGAGATGAGGATTCATTAACACTATTAACAGATTTTGCTGCCTACTAACCTTACTCTGAAATTATAAACCCTTTTAAATGCTTTTCTTAACCCATGAATGCATGAGACATTCTGGCTTTAAAGGCATTCTAGTGAATGAAAGTTCTTGTTCACTAGACTGTCTTGTGAACGGGTGACTATATTAATTGTTGTATGTTGTATGAGTTTAAACACCTCTACCATTATGAAATAAGTTAGAACCCAAATGAAAGAGAAAGCTGTGTTAAGGGATAGAAGAAAAATAGTATCACCAATGTCAGAGAAAGAAGGAATATGCATTCTGTGTGGCTTTCCTAATATTTAACATAGCTTTTGATTGTTTTATGACACATACACATCTTCTAGCCACCTCACATTATTTACAATGTAACACCTGATAGAGAGTTTATATACTAAATGCAATTGTTTCATCATTGACTATGCTAATATCAAAACAAATCCACTTTACTACTGTGAATCATCCTACTGGGATGTATCAATCTATCTCTGCCACAAATGCTCACAGAAAAGATGGCCTTTGCAAAGTGCCTTGACTATTAATGAGTCAAACCCTGAATTTAACAAAGCTAGAACAATTGGAAATGAACATCATCCTTGACTGACATAAATCTGTTCAGCCTTAGAGGTCCATTCTCATAAGATGTGAATTTGACTACCTGAACATGGTTTATAACCTAACATATCATCTGCTACCTAAAAATATGAGTGTCTTGCCCTCCTGCTAGAATCTACCTGTGTATCTTTTCCTGATATAATTCCATTTTTCAAATATTTATAGGCAGCCCAAAGTATCTCATTTGGTCTAAAGATACTGTGGAATCCTTCCCTGGCAATTGCCAAACCTAGTACTACTTCTGGGCTAAAAGGCCAGCTGGGGAAGTTAAATAGAAAGAATGGGATTTGCTAGTCTGATGTGCTGGGTCTGGTGTGCTGCTACAGTGTGCTTCAGGGAACAATTTGATGTAGCAAGAAAAGGGAGGAAAAATTGCAGACGCACAAGTCTTTTAAGGTAGCAAAGAACAGCAAACGGAAAAGTATGTGGGATCCCAGTTTCTGCCCCGTCCTCATAAGATGTAAATTTCATTAAATAGTAGCATGATTCATAAGTCTGTGTTATCAAAACATTCTTCACTTTTCTGTTGTTCTGTGAACAGGTGTTCTTCATTGCCAAAATTACAATGGCACTTCAGGCATAGCAAGGCTATGTGATGAGCTTGACCAAGTATACACAGAGTGAAGGAAACTGCATCCTTCATTACACGCTGAATGTCATATTGCAGAGTTGTTTCCTGATGGTTTCTATCTTCCTTCCTACAATCAGCATAATGTCATAAGGTTGATTTTAGATGAGGTAGTTTGTGAGGGGGATTCATCTTAATATAGGAAGAATTTATCTATACTTAAAACCAGCTATCTTAACAATAAGATATAGATTATTGGTGGTTTTCTTGCAGCCATTCTTTTTTCCTTGGTTGTTTGTTTTTGTGTTAGAATGACAGCCCTGTCTGAGATGTAAATTAGATGCAAAGGAAGTAAAGCATAAGTTCTGAATTCCTGACTGGCAAGAAGAGCAGCAATGCAGAGACTAAAGAATTTTCAAGGGCTGTGACATTGAGAGTCTTCTGGGGCCTCTATCAGGAGTTCACAGTGCTGGCTGACAAGAATGCAAACCTGATTGTCTTAGCCTTTGGTCCTAAATCTGGACAGAGTGGGTGGTACAGGAAAATAAAAACAATCAGCTTCTCTGTGGGTGACTCTTGGTAAGATTAAATAATCTTTGATCTTCTTGCTCTATGTAGGGTTTTGTATTGCATTCATGCTTGTTCAGTCTGAGTGCATACAAGACATACTCATATAGAACATTGACTCTGATCATGGATGACAAAGCTGTCTGATGAGAACATGTGTACTACCTAAATGCAACATGTAATTAAAACAGATCTGTCCTCACTGAAGTTACACAAGTGCAAAATAAAAGCTGCTGATGTAAACATTTGCTTTTTTTAAGATCGTTCGTTGATGACCACAGGCTAACTGTAGCAGAGCCTGGAATAAGGGCCAGGAAACAGGAAGATGGGATGTTAACAAAGACATTGCAAAAACCATTTTTTCCCCCCATTCATCTTTTCACAGTGAGACTACAAGCCTGGACCTTGTATTGTTTTTAGGCGGTTAGGAAGATATTTTGTCAATGGAGCATAGATGTGTTCAAATTCCCAGTTATCATAAAATTGCCAGGCTGTCCTTTCTGGAATGTTTTTCCTTCTTTTAATCTTCAAGACTTGCATTTTGGACATTTCTGTCAGTGGTCACAAAATCCTGTGAAATAGGCTGTGCTAACAAGATCCTTCAGCCTCAAGGCACTCAGAGTTCCCAGTAACAAACACCACCATAACTCCCCTTAAGACTTTACAGCTTCCTCCTTTTTAGGCCCTATGCAAGGACAGAAAGGCAAAATACCAGGTACTGCTTACTTTTGCCTCTCACATGAATGAATGAATGAATGAATGAATGAATGAATGAATGACATCTCTAATCTGAGCAGTAAAGGCAACGCTGAAATTATTGCAATTAATGAGTAATTCAATCAGGGGTGAAGGAGAGAAGGCAGTTCAGAGGAAGAGGGAGAAAACAGAATGTGAGGGTGCCTAGAATTGAGGCCACAGGTTCACTGAATGATCTTATCAAAGAATCGTGTGTATAGTGGAAATGCAGCTCGCTGCAGGAGAGGGGGGATCTGAAATTTTCCTCATCTGTAGTTCACCATAAAAGAAAGCTGCAACTGTGACTGGTTTCTTTCAATCCCTTCAGCTTTCCAGCTCTGTTTAACATTAATATTTTGTATTATTAATAGGCCTGAAACAAGATACAGTTACATTAGACATACACACACACATATTCCCTTGTTTTGGTGGGAAGAGCTTACCATCACAGTGAAGTATAAAAGGGCTTGAAAGCATGTCCTGTGAGGAGCAGCTAAGGACTTTGGGCTTGTCTAGTTTGGAGAAAAGGAGGCTGAGGGGTCACCTCCTTGCTCTACAGCTTCCTGAGGAAGGGCAGTGGAGCTGGAGGAGCTGAGCTTTTCTCCCTTGGTATCCAGTGATAGTGTGGAAATGATTCAAAGCTGTGTCAGGGGAGATTTAGACTGGACATTGGGAAGCATTTCTATATTCAGAGAGTGGTCAAACACTGAAACAAACATTTTGGAGAGGTGATGAATGCCCCATGCCTGTTGGTGTTCAAGACACTTATGAACAATGCCCTTAACATGCTTTAACTTGGTCAGCCCTGAATTAGGCAGTTGGACTCAATGTTTGTAGGTGCTTTCCAGCTGAAATAGTCTATTCTTTTCTAATTTTTGTTGTTGCAGGGTTTTGGGTTGTGTATTTTTTTGTTTTGTTTTGGTTGGGGTTTTCTGTTTGTTTTTGTTTTTTTTTTTTTCATAGGGAATGATGATATTGTAATATATGAGATGTTGGTAACAGAGAGACTGGAAAAAGTTTGAGAAGATGAGCAGGAAAAATAGATTATGGTTATGTTATGTAGAAATAATTTGCAAGACTATGAAGTACCAAAAAGCAGTTCTGTGTTTCACTAAACGTTTTCTGGGCTGAGTGAATTCCTGTTGAAGTCAGTGAAATGTCTTAATTTGGCCATTTTTATGTCTCAGAGCAACAAAACATTGTAACTGCAGTCACCATTGTAGATAAAACTAATCAGCCAGCTTTCCCTGCTATTGCTGCAAAATAATTTATCACTTTTGCCTGTCCTCTGGCCATTTTCTGTGATTTGGTTTCAATGCTACTGCAGCAAAACCATTTGCAGTGGAGTGCAACATACTGCAATTAAATCTTTTTTTTTCAAATGTAATGCAGAACTTCTTGCCAATTAAGAATATCCACAAACAGCAGCAGATGCTAACTCTTTCCTACCAAGAAAGCTAGTCTCAGACTTTTCCCATTTTTGGAATTTTTTCAGTTTTTCTAATTATCCATGCTCCATCAGAAGTGGAATTCTTGCATTTGCAATGTGCGCTGCCATAATATATTATTTTAACAATACCCTGTGAAATGTATATCCAGTTGACTCTGCCAGCATTGACTCTGCCAGGCATCTTCATAACAGCATTTTTGCCTTCATATCCATGTACTTTCCCAGCCTTTGAGCAGGTTGATAAGCAGATAAGCCTTATGGCAACCTTCAATTTTATTTTTTGTCTTGTTTTGTTTTCTGTGATGTAGTTTTTCACTGACTTATCTGATATTACAGTTGGATTCACCCTGCTACTGTTACAGGGCAGCTTGGAGGCTACATGTAAAAATCTATTGTGAAAATTAAAAGGTACAATTCCAGAGTAATATCCTATTTCCTTTTGAGCTGAGTGGAGCTTTTGTGGATTTTGTTGTTTTGTTTAAATTTAAAAATGATTGGTTTGACTTAAAATATTTTCTGTTTATGTCACTTTGATGCTTTCAATTTGCATGGTTCCCCTTGAGATCTGGCTGTGCAATTTTCTAGAAGGTTACTGGTTTTATTTGAATTCCTTTGTACTTGGCATGTCCTAAGGGTGCTCTTTCTCTGTAGGAAAGGAACATCCTACAGCATCGCAAATGAGATTGCCATTTGCCATCAATTCTTGGATGACTTCCAATATTGCTTACTTCACTGAATAGAATTATTCTGAGCACTGAAGTGCCTAGGCTACACTTTCTTTCAGACTACTGAAATAATAGCTTATTTAGGAATTTAAAATCTGAATCAAGGAGTAATATTGTACCTACAGATGTGTCACTTGCACTACTTTTTTCAGCAGGAGCCTAAATTCTGCTGAGCTCATTAGTCGTAGTGGCAGCTTCCCTTTTCTGCTAGTAAGAACTCTTCTCTGCAATACTTCATAATGTGAAGTCAGCTCAGAGCTGTTCTGCAGACACCACTCTATTTATTATTCGCCTTTATTTCACAAACTAGGTGTGATTTTTCTAAGCACAATTTAGAGCAAGCTTTTGTAATGCTTGCTGTACCTTTTAGAGCATAGTTCTGTGGCCATGTGGGTGAATTTTCTAGATAATTCTATAATTATGTAATCAGAGTTTGGGAATGCCCTGCAAAAAGCTGTGTTAACATATGTAAAGGAAGAATTCTAGCTTATTTAAATTTCACCAGAATCCTAGTAGTAACTACAGGCAGAGGTAGATTCTTAGATATAATCTGAAATTGCTTTTGACCTTGTTGTGGGGATTGGGGGAAGACAAAGGAAAATGAGTGGTTTTATTAGTTTATGAAGAATAGCCTGGTGTCTAGCAAATTAATAATGTAATTTCTGTATATCCATAAAATAAAAAAGTTGAACAGTGAAACCTCTGTTTTTTATAGATTTTTTCCACTATGCTAATGTCACCTTCAGTCGCTGCTTGCAGGGATAATACCAGATGCCCAGCAAGAACATAATGTAGCTCAGACTGTGATTGTTAATTACAATCACTACTAAAGAATTTGATGGAGACGATGATCTCTTCAACCCGTGAGTTAAAAAAAAGATGAATCAAAGGAATTAGACAAAGAATGTTCAGATAAGGAGAATAAAAGAAAAAGATATCCAGAAACTTTCATCTGTGAAAAATCATTGCAATGAACTTTGTGTTATAAAGCACTGAGGGACAAGTGTTAAGGGGTGATTTCATGAAGGACTGCTTCTGAACTCTAAATTCTTTATGCAGAAGATAGTGCTAAGAGGTAAGAATTAATTATTTCCATTTAAATCATCTAGGCATTGCACGAACAAGATTTAGCTGCAAACTCCTGTGGCTAAATCCCATGTGAAGTTGAAAACGTAGATGATAATGTCTCCATCCAAAAAGTCAGTGTCACACCAGAGATATTGGAGCCAGTCCTTGTGGGAAAACTGTAATGATGTAATGGTTGTCAACTGCTATGAGATACTGTTCTCAATTTTGTGTCCTTGCATTACTGTCAGGTTTTGGCTAGTGTGCAATGTGGTTCATACTTTCTTTACTGAGTAGTATTTGATCATGCACAAGGAGAAAAGTACACCAGTAAAGACGTGATGGACCTTTGCTTGAGTAGACCCTTAAATATACAGTAATCACATTAAGAATGATTGTTTCATCACGTGACTTCCTGAAAGATTGATGTCATATGACCTGAGAAGTGCCTACAATTCCATAAAATGAAACTGAGGACTTTGTTATTATGATCTGGATTTTTCATTTTAAAGTGGTTGTGTTTATTTTACATTCTAAGACAAACATGCAATTGAATATTGTAATTAAAATATAAGTAATATTCCTGACATGTTACTGGCTGTCATCTATATTACTGCTGTAGGAGAATAATTTAATGTTGCTTTTGTTTCTCAAAATATTTTATTCTATTAGCAAAATATAAACCTGTCTTTCCTACTGCTGGAAATTCACTGTCCCCATGTACTCATGAGGAAGGTGTTTGTGTCTTCAGACATAAAACCTAGAGGTATGGACTTGGTCTTGTAAAAATGTCTTTGGATATTCTACTTGGTTGTTTGAATTGACATGGAGGAGCAGCAATTGCAGCTTGCTTGCCATTCATGCAGACATTTTTCCTGAATGAATGCATGCTTGGCTAGCACTATCAAGTACCTAAACTGGTTTTATTAGGAAAGTCAATTTGAAAAGCATGTGCCTTTTGTAGGGATTTTCAGTGGTTAAGCTGAACATTTTTGGTAAGCAGTCTAGGAGCTGCTGAGGTTCTATGTGATATGAATACACATTTCAGAAGTGACTAAGGCAAAACAGATTAGATCAGAGACCTATCATGCAATGAAGATTAAATAGAAATGTCACTTCCAAGAAGAGATTGTGTTTTAAACTTCTATAAAAAGTACATATTAGAGTTAGTGCAGGCTGGATATTAGTGAGAATGATGGCTTTTTTAGCTGACCCTATCATCCAACTTTAGTATCACAGGCTATACCAGAGTATAAAAAGTAAAGGAAGATTCCTCTTGCCAGCTACTGGCCATCCTTTTGCAAGTAGAACTCCCATCTGTATAGTCTCTAGAGCTATGTTACAGACCAAGGGAGTACTGTGTACAAAGGTAAGAAAGCTGGAAGAGATAATACTTAAATATGGGGCTACTGTTTCCTTTGCAGGAACAAAACTGTAGGTTTCTTTAAAGTTATTTAGTTCAGATCTCCATCCCACCAATGAAGTTATAGTAAATCTGAGATATGGAATTCCTGTATCCTGTCATCAGATGGGGACAATCCTCTACAAATTATGTTTAGTCTTTTAAAATTGTGGTATTACATCACCAAATTAGCTAGAAAAGTTTTTGCTGCTTAAAAAAATAATGCACACAGTTAATGGACATACAGGCTGAACTTTGAGTCCAGAGGATCTTAAAATAGCTATGAAATGTCAGCTTAATATTAGTGTCTGACAGCTAATTGCTTATTTAGTATTGAAGTATATCTTTGATTATAGATTTCAGTATTTTAAATGACATAAATGCAAGAGAAATAATAACGAGGCTCATCCTTGTGAATAGACCAGATAACTCACTAAGGGTAGACAATTTATCCTGGTGTAGCATTTAAATCAGAAAAATTTTCTCACTACACCTCCCAAACTGTTCCTTTCTCTTGAAACAATTAGCTTTTTCTCCCCAGTTTTCATTACATTTCTAGATGTGTATTGCTCTCTAATTTGACATACTGTAACTCCTTTTAATGAAGGAAATCAATACATAATAAAGGTTATTTCTCATGATCTTTAAGAATGTTCATCTGTTAGACTTTAGTGTGTTCTTCTGCCTAGGTACTCACTTCAATTGTATGTTTGAGCTTGGAGTGACAGAGGGGCCTAGTTTGAACTGAATTTCTTTGTAGCGTACTGCAATGACTTGATTCTATGTGTGGCTGTCCTTAGGGAGCATAGACAGGTGAGAGAAAGCACATTAAGAAATTTCCCCAGAGATAGTGCTTGCATAGTTCCTTAGCTGCCTTTGGACAAGGTTTCTCATCCCATGAAGACTGACTGTATTCATAGCTGTGTGTCCTTTTTTCTGCTTGAGATGCTAATAACAGTATTTTTCACTTTGCCACTTAAGAGCTGGTGGGTAGCCAGAATTAGGCCATTTGCCATTGTGTGTTCTTGGGGCTGGCACACAGCTGGCATTGCTTCATAAATTCTCCTTTGTGTTTAAGAGCCATCCAGGGGTCTGCTGAGGTTTTGGAAGGATTTGAAATGAATGATTGAAGGGAAGTTGTTCTGGAAGCTGTTACAGATGTGGTGAATGAGTAGGGCACAGTAATAGTGGGGCTGAGATTCTTGTACAAGAAAGCAAAGCTGCATCTCCAGCAGTCAAAGAACCAAGGTAATTGGTGACACTCCATCCTACCACTCATCTGTTTCTGCCAGAGTGCAGCTGCATGCTGCCCTTGACACAAAGCAGATTGCAGGGTACCAGAAGTTGGACCAAACTTCAAAACTTCAACTATGACAGTGGAAAATGTTGCCCTGAGCAGACATCCATTTTCTTCTTCAGTGAAACATGCAGTCTGCTAAGTTGCATTTGTTCCTTTTTAGAGAGTTCTGGTCTGTAGACATCTCTCTAAAGGAGTGCCATGCAGTACGATGATAGCTGCTGGCACAGCAAGACAAGAGAAGAGAGTTCAAATTGAAGTCACCAGGTGAAGAAAAACTATGTAGTAGAAAATCTCTAATGGAGCTTTTTGATTCATTAGAGGGAAAGCACTGTGTTAGCATTTTAAAAATTGTATTTATGAAAGAATGGCAGGAAACAGTAGTATTTCTGTAGGTTCTTTCAGAGTAAATTGTGGACTGTAAGCAGATAAAAGAAATGGAGCTCCATTGTCTAAATGTAAAAGTATGAGATTTAAATTTTGTAACCAATTTTTTCATGCAGAGCTTTCAAGAACATGCTTAAGTAAAGGTAACATGCGTGGTCATGACTTCAAAACTCAACCACCTAACAGACTGGCTAAAATACTACTTACAGAGTTTTGCACTAAGATATTGCCTGTCCTTTTTGATATCTCTTTCTGACTTCTCCCTGTAGGTTTTTGAAGGACACCAGCTGAATCTAAGATATTTATGAATTATTTAAAAATACAGAAATATGTATGCAATAGAAATAATTCAGCCTGAATGTTCATACCAAGAACATTGTCAGGTCTTCTGTTTGACATTTTCTTGTACTGTTTCAGAGAATATGTATGACAAGGGATCCAGCTAAACTCCTACTCTGGGTAGATGCTGCTCCAGAAAAGAGAAGCTAAGCTTCAGAGACCTTGTGTCTTTGCAGGCACTGTAAGGTTCAGCTTCTCTTGCCATGTTTGAGGACGAGCTTATTTTGGAGTCAAGAAAATGCTGTAGTGTTATAAGGAGTACTAATAAGTCCTGGCACAACAGGAAGACAGAAGTTACTGTTTGCATCAGCTTTATCAACATATTAAAATGAGAAAAATCTCATTCTTTTCTCTACCTTAGTGAGTTGAAGCTTTCTGAAAATTCAAAAATCATGGTTTTCCATTGCTAAAAGAGTAGCTAGTTCCTAAAAAGACCTTACAGAATTTTTAGTTAGACTGTTCCAATATGTTACTTCTGTTTAAAGCAGAAGATTCAGGTAATGAGGGCTGTAAACCTGTGCAGAGATGCATGATGGTAATTTCAACATGCCCACTGGTGGTTTGAGATTGCATCCATCTTTACCTGTGTACTAAGCCTCATTTCATTCAAGAAAATTAAACCTGCAAATTCCCAATTTGAAGTAACTAAGATAACCACCTTATATAAAAGAAAATAACAAGAATTTAATTGGTAATCATTTAGCTGAAGATTATTAATTGTCAATTGTTTTGGAGCAAAATTTGTCAGTGCCTAAAACACTAATAAAATATATGTTTTAGCCTTTTGAATCACAGGTTCTTTTGAAAAGTGAACCAAAAATCAGACTATGGATTTGCAAAAAGCTTCAGTCATTCAGAAAATGCTGGCATTGCTAACATTAAGAGCGAAAAAGCTTATATCCAACAGAATACTACCTGTGGCCGTGTGATCCATATTACCCAAGCTGTTTAAGCATGTCTCTTCTGTGGATGAGTACTTCTATAAAATGGATGATATCAGTATGGTAAACTGAGAAAGTTTCTGTACTTGCAAAGTAGTTGTTTCTCTTCTAAATTGCTAAGACCATTTCTGTTGTGTTCAGTGTATTTTTGCTTCTGAATTTAGTTGTCCTACATCAAGAATTCCTGAAATTGCAGAAGTAAAGGCATTGAAATAAGTGTTATTGAAGCACCTTTTGAGCTTCTGGTAAACTGATTTACATGCAGCAGCTGTGGGTGAAACCAGAACAGTAATTGACCCCATTGCCCTCCTCTGGTTATTCAAGGTGGAGTAATCTCAGGGGGACCTGTTCATCTCTCTACCATAGTGCTAGATGACTGCAAAATAATTACAAGGAATTCGGGTTTAGACTTGCAAAGATTTACCACTAGCCGGTGGATATCATTGGGCTCAATAAAATCAACAAGCTTATAATTAGTCTGAACCATTTAACAGTAACCTAATTTAAAAATGCAAATAATAAAAACAGCTACCATAACATTAAAAATCTTAAACTATTACAGATTCCAGTCACAGAAGAGAGCACTGATCTTGAAAAGCTTGATGCCAATTATGTGCTTCATTGAATTAAAATGAACTCATGTTATTAATAAAGACTCAAATGATCTAGTGTGCTAGTCCAACCCTTCACCACCTCACACTTTCATCAGAAATGAACTTTTCAATTAAGAAATGTCTTCCAAAACTTAGTACTGAGTTCCTAAATTAAGTTTTCCAGACTGTGATTCAGTCACATGAACTTAAGTAATATGGAACAATCTTGTGAAATTTGACACTGTGACATTCTCTTACACTGCTTCACAGGTCCTTTCAGATTCAGTGATCTTCTTGTTCAGGCCATTGACAGTGAAAAATAGATCCAGCTGAGTGGTGACTTTTAGAAGAATAAGGCTCAGAAGCAAACCAGATGTATACAAAGCATAACAACTATCAAAGGCAATATTGAAATCTGAATTTTGAAATGCAGATGTCAGAGCTCTTCTGATGGGTGCTAGAAACAATGAATAGAATGGAAAATATTCATATTGTGCTCATTTTTTCATAGTTCAAAGAATACTTTCTATTTGGAACCTTTTATTCTAATAATCCTTGAGGAAATTCAGCTGATTAACTTGTGAACATTTGACACGTGAGACATTTTTGCACTTACAAGAATGCTGGTGTGATTATCAAGGCAAAGAATCAGGAGATGAGGGTTCTGTGGCTAATTTTGTACTGGAGTTTTTGTTCAACGTTGAACAAAATCTTTGAGTTTTTATATAGATATTCAGGCTACATGCTATACTCCTCATTACTTTATCAGTTTTTTATCAGAGTGCTTTGACATTACATACCTGGATTAGTGGGTTTTGGCTTACATGGGTTGGATACAATTGGTCTGCAAGCTGTTTCAATTGTAACCAATCTATAAAAAGAATAAACATTAAACAGGTGGTTAACTGGTTATCACATATAGTAATACCCATATCTGCTATGATGCCTAAGGAATTATAAAAATGGAATGGAAATGCTCTAGTATTTTGAAAAGAACTTCTCTGTATAGAATGGCTCTGCAGAAGCAGTTGCATTTGTTCTCCCAAAGCAAGTTTGACACAGGATGTGGGATAAATAGATTCACTGGAAAAGGTGTGTTGAAATATAAAAGAGAAAACCAAAAAGGTTAATTTGGTATGTTCCTGGAAGTGCCTTTGAGTGGAGTTAGCTTCATATACACTCATGGAATTAAAACTTTTCACTAAAAGCTTATTATTTTCATTTGAATATCTACACTGGAGCAGGGGAAGAGTGTGAGTAGTTCTCCCTGTGAAGAGGAATGAGTGGCAGAGACAATGTGTGATGAACTGACCAGAACCCCTGTTGACCACAGCCCACTATTCCCATGCTCCTGCACTGCTGGTGGAGAGGAGGTAAAGATAATTGTGGGTAAGGTTAAGCCTGAGAAGAAAGGAGAGGTAGGGGGAAGGTGTTTTTAAGATTTGTGTTTATTTCTCCTCCCACTTTGATTTGATTGGTAATAAATTAATTTCCCCAAGTTGAGTCTGTTTTTCATGCAATGGTAAATGGTGAGATCTCCTTGTTCTATCTTCACCCACGAGCCTTTTGTTATATTTTTCTCTCCCCTGACTAGCTGAGGAGAGGAGTGGTAGAGTGGCTTTGGTGGGCACCTGGCATCCAGCCAGGGTCAACCCAACACATAGGAGTAACAAAGCCACTTCACGATTTTGTGTTTTCAAAGTCTTAGATTATTTTCCAATGAAATTTCAAATTTCCAGTTTTCTACCAGCAAAGAGAGATGAGACCTGGAAATCTTTGGTTCCATTCTAGTCTCTTGCAGTAGCTGCATACCCTCCAGTCTGCCCAGTCTTGACTTTTCCCCTCTTTGGCTTATGCTTTTTGCTGATAAAAAAGTCTTAGTCTTCGTAAAAGAGATTTCTCACATGCATTGCCTTGTCCATATTTTATTAGGCCTAGTTTTCTAGAGCTGTTATTCATACTCAACAGTACAGTGACCTATAATCTTGTACACAGTTAATGATCTAAAACAACTTTGTGGCCTACAATCTTTAAAACTTTTATTTACTTTAAAACTCCAGTGGGAAAAAAGATGTTTTCAGCCTCTTGAACACAGCGAAGTCAGTCTCTGTTCTCTTAAACTGATTTTCATCAGGATTGTGATATCAAACCAGTGAGAGCTCGATGAGATGTGATAATATACTGATGATAAAGTTGCTGAGAGTACAAAGTGTCAGATTATTTGATTTCTTGCAGTATTTTATATCACAACTGTCATTTGAAGGTCTAAGGGAATATTTGTTTTCCATTAGATGCTCATGTTCTGTTTGTTTCCTATGGGATACCTGCTTGGTTTTTATAATCTATTTGCATCTGCTATAAAGTGATTATGTATTTACAGCCTGATTCATGCCAGAGTAAATCAGTAATTATTCTAAAGGTGTCATTGACACTCTGCCAGTGTTAAACTGGCATGTGGGGAGAGTACCAAAAACCTCTTTCTGAGATATAGTGGATGATCTCTGCTTTTTGCTACTGAAGAACTTCAGGCTATATTGGCTTTGTAATAGTCATATATATTTGGAAAGCCTTTTTTTTTGCATTGTGGCTAGTTATTATAATTAAAAGATAGAGATATCAATGGTGACTATATCTCCTGTCTATACTCTCCTGTGCAACTGCTGCACTTTCACTGGTTTAGATCTCTCTAGTGCAGAAATATAGGGACAAGATCTTATAAGGCATGTTTACCTTAAGATGTCCATTAGCATTTCCCAAAGCAGTTTGGGTCCTTTCTTGTGTGATAGGAGAGATATCGATCACCTGCCCAGTAAGTTAAATAGTCACAGCTTAATCATGTAAACTTCTGTTCTCCCTGGGCATTGTGGATTCTACTGCTGGGAGTCAACGCTGCAATATTTCTCTCCTCCTGACAGAGAAATCAGCATCCTGATTTCTGCCAGTTTTCCAGCTGATTTTTCCAAGCTCTGTACTATAGAGCAGCACACAATTATGGAATTCTTAACAGATTTGGTTGCTGTATTTTTTCTTGCTGCTGTGACTTCTGTAACCTACGGAGACTTGCCCTTCACTTATTTTGCATAGCTTTTCTGAGAAGGGAGGGAAGCTTCCTACTACTAAGTTTGTTATCTGCACAGATGATCTATCTGTAGATTTCTAAGGAAAATTCAAATGACAACATATCAACTTTTCAGTTCCAGAGAAATTATCCAACATTACCTTGGCATTGCTAATAGTTTACAGCATTTATGGTCTGTAATGGGCTGTTTGCCTTAAAGAGCTTTGACAGCTTTGCTGAACTTAATGTATTCAGCCAGGAGATGATCTTTCTTCACTACATCACTTGCCATTTGAATAGGTCATATTTTGATAAGATGTGTTTAATTTGCTAACTTTGAAACTGCTGTATAAATCTTCCTTTATGCTTACACATTTCTCAGAAGATCCATTAGGTATTTGCTCTCCAAATAATACAATTATCTTCTGCTGAAAGCCACCTCTCTGTATTTCTGAAATCCTTTGGTGGCATCTGCCTGCCACAGTACATTTACATCCAACATTTATGATGCAGTGGGAAGTGATTTCATTCCATGGTTTGTTGGACTGGAGTCTGTCTTTGTTATAAGACAAAAATGTGAAGGCAGAGTGGCTGAGGGGGGGATCTTCAGTGACTTTTTTAAGGTTATAGTATCATGGCTGAGTAAGTGAAGATCTAGTTGATGCATTGGCTTGTTTGACTGCATTATATTCAGATTTGGAACTGAGCTTTTGTTAATAGCGTCGGTATTAGGTCAAGCTGTACAGATACTTCTACATCTCTTAGACACAGACCTCCTGAGAGACTGCCTCTGAAACTGACTTTTCTTACAACATTATATCTTCCAAATACATATTGAAGGAAATATTTTTTAGGAAAAAAACACTGCTGGTGTGATTGGTGGAGCTTGCTTATGCTCTACACGGATAGTATTGTGTTTGTACTTGGAGGGCTGCAAGGAAGAGACATTCTTGGTAGGTCTTGCACTGCAGAATAAGCTGAGGTTTTTTTCAGGATTTGGATGTCTCTTGCAGCTGTCTTCAGATAGTGGGTGTTGTTTTTGACAGTGCAGACCAGCACAGTTAGGAGGTGAATCATCAGCATCATAGTGTCTGTTACTTTAACGCCTCTGCACTGTACTAGGATCCCTCTATAGAGTTCAAAGACTGTAAAAGTTTGTGCACAGTTAAAAAAACAAAATGAAGAATGTTTAAGAACAAGTACTGTGAAGAAAAATTTCTTCAAAGAAGAAAGGATGTAAGGTTGTTATGAGGCTGACTCTTCCCACCTAGAAGAATTTGATGCCTCCCCTGGAGCTGTAGCAAAGTTGTCTGTATGCCAGAGTGGTTCACTTCCTGTTTGCCATTTTGAAGATTATCCTAACTGGATGCCACTATACTGTGAATGTGCATGATCAAAAATAATGAAGCATAAATACACTACATAACAAAAGGTAATGCATATTTTAATGCTCAGGGAAAGGTTAATGAACAAAGTAATGAAAAAGTTCTGCGGCAGAGAGGAAAATGTTTCCCTGAGTTGGTATCTGAATTTCATGCATAGCTGTTTGGCTGTGTCTTCAGCCATCCTCCAACTGGCAAAACTACTTGTCAATTGTAGTCCTTTGTTTTTGAAATGCCTATGAAGTCCATGTCCAAACTGTTGTATATGCAAGCAGAACAACTGAGCAGATCAGCCCCACTGTCTAAGCCTCTGACAACGGCCATGAAGTACCTTATGAATATCATGCTAATTCTGCTCTGCCTGGTTTGGCTCTATGAAGGGGAATTTTCCTAAATTTGGCCTTCAGCCATTAGTACTCACGTTTGAAAAATGGCAACAGACATTCTGTTTATCACTTGTAATACTTGCCCATATGCCGTGTGTTAGGAGTCAGGTGGAAGCATCCTTACTTCTCTGTACCATAGGAGGAAATACTGTGAACTTCAACCTGTCTGTGCTCACAACCCACTGAGTACATTCATTTGGCTAGAGGGCATCCCATCGAGTGGCATAAGGAAAGTCTTTTGCAATCACTGAGACTTTTCTTGCTGTAATCCCTGCTGATCCTGGGAATCTGAGGTGGGAACTGAACCCAGATCTTCTGGCTTTGCACAGTTCTGTGACAATGCCTCCAGGGCTGATGATCTATAGGGGAAAAATTGTGCCGAGCTTTTCACAAAGTAACAATTTGTTTCCTAAATGTATCAGCTGGTTTTAATGACAATTGTGAGATACTGTTGCAGATAGTCAGGGTGGCAGAATCTTACTTTTTTCATGAGAGGCAGCTGACTAGCTTTAATTCCAGCTGCTTAGGAAGGAATCAGAAACATCTAAAGCTAGAAAACAATCAGAAAGTTTTTGCACTTGACCTCCCCTTCCACTTTCTTCCATGATGACCTTTTATGATCTGATCTTTGCAATACCAAGCACTTTATCCCTGCAAGCTGTTTGGTACATTATATATCCATATGTCCATTCACTATTCGCACCTATGTCAGCTTTGGTACATACCTAGCCGTGGTAGTGTCAGGTGGTATGATCCCTCTTGGGATGTTTTATTCCATACCAGTTTAGCATTGCTGTAGTCATCAGGAGTATCTGTAACTTTGATGAGAAGCCACTCAGTGGTTTGTTGATAAAAAAATTAACAAATAGTTCCTCAAGTGCTGTCATCTTGCTTTACCCTGTTGAATTATATAGGGAAAACTTTAAATGTAGGAAACATTAATTCGTGGATGACTCTGTTGGGTTTATTATGTTTCAGTTTCCACAACTGTCTTGCATCTGACTGAATGGAATAGTTCCATTCTGAAAATGACTAGTGACATTTATGTTTTTGTTTTTATTTCTCTTGTGTTTCTGTCACTGCTCACCATTCTTTCCTAATAAAGTTGTCCCCCAGATTGTTTTTTCATGTTTGAGATCACATAAAGGTGGTGACATTCAAGAGAGAGATAATACATTTGTTTATTTTTCAGCTTATTGAATGCAACTACCAACATCTCAAGGTGCATAAATTTCAGTAAGTGAAAAACATAACAGTGAATATTGATCATATTAAGAGCAATGTTACAGCAACAGAGATCACAAAATCACTGGTACCATAGCTAATGGAATGCCTTTGCAAATGTGCTGACAAAAGGACTGGTTTAAGTTCTGCAGTGCTTGTGCTACCACAAACTATACTGACTGTGGGGTGATGGCCTCTGTAAACTCTGCAGGCAAATGCTCAAAGTGCAAGGGCAAGCTATAGTAACCTACTGCAGTGACTTGCAGCTGCAGCCATTGATTTCCTAGTGCACAAATGAGAGATGACATCAGATGAGCTTTGTTGCGAGAGACTTGATTAAATTGGATTCTGCAGGAGACAGAAAGGATTACAGTGATGTTAGAGGTTCTAAGAAAACGTGCAGCACAAAAATCTAGGCTGTACCCCTGTCAGCTGAACCTGACAGCATTGCTCTGTGAGGAAAACCTTTGAAGGTAAAGGCTCTAGTCTGATGCACTTTGTTTGCGTTAGGCTTAAGGTTGTTTAAAATCTGGATTTGATGCTGCATATGTTTGGATAGAGCAGTGTGACTGACTTCTAATATTTCAGATCTTACACTGATTTGTCTTCTTATTCCATGCACAATACACTAAGTGCACATTTCTTCCTAGGTACTGAAAATTAGCTACAGTATATGAATCTCAGCGTGTAATATGATAGCATTTTATTCATGTTGGAAATAATGATTATATTCTGTATTTTGTGCCCAAAGAGAAATAGCATGACTTCAGGCAACAGAAATTAACGGTATGAAACATTATTGTTTGTGGTGATGTTGATGTTTTAATTGCTGATCATTAATCTGTGTTCTTCAACATCAGTGTTGGTGGAATTATAATTAGTCCAGTGTGTTTTGCTGAAATGTAGAAAATAATCAGTCTGCTACTAATGATGGGGCATATGGGACTCAAAACTGAATGTCAAGTTAGTGCTTCTGCTCCTCAATGCATATTTTTTTTTATTGATATTTCTGGATAGAAATTGTAGTTATCAGGAGAATAACTTAAGAAAACTTACAGAACTTGCACGTTTTGATAAACCCTTCATTTAAATGCCAATTACCTCAAAGAATCACAGAATCACAGAATATTAGGAGTTGGAAGGGACCTCAAAAGATCATCTAGTCCAACCCCCAAGCCCCAGCAGCATTCCCTAGACCAGGTCACACAGAAGCGCATCCAGACGGGTCTTGAATATCTCCAGAGAAGGAGACTCCCTAGCCTCTCTGGGCAGTCTGTGCCAGTGCTCTGGCACCTGAACTGGGAAGACATTTTTTCTTGTATTCACACGGAACCTCCTATGCTTCAGCTTACAACCATTGCCTCTTGTCTTGTCACTGGTCTTCACTGAGGAGAGCCTGACCCTATCCTGACACCCACCCTTCACATACTTAAAAGCATAGATGAGGTCAGCCCTTAGTCTCCTCTTGTCCAAGCTAAAGAGACCCAGCTCTGTCAGCCTTTCCTCATAAGGAAGATGTTCCAGCCCCTTCGTCATCTTGGTGGCTCTGTGCTGGACTCTTTCAAGCAGTTCCCTATCCTTCTTCAACTGAGGGGCCCAGAACTGGACACAATATTCCAGATGCGGCCTGACTAGGGTAAAGGGGGAGAAGAACCTCTCTTGACCTTCTAACCACACCCCTTCTAATACATTTCAGAATCCCATTGGCCCTCCTGGCCACAAGAGCACACTGCTGGCTCAAATAATGGTGTAATTACTGTATCATGGTATAGTGGAAGAAAACTGGACATACATGTTTCTAGAAGTGTAAATAGTGTCATTATTGTTGACCCTGAGTATGGCCTTCACACTCATGTGAATATGTTTGCCTAGTCAATTAGAAGTATACTCCACTTATGGTGTTATTTTTTACTCAGGCAAGAATCAGTTTCATCATAAATCGACACTTGCATGATAATATGTGTGCAGATGCGAAGTTCAAAAACGACGTATGTGTTTCGGGATTACTTGTGTTTTAGATCCAAATCTAGCTCTGCTCTGGGACCAAGCTCACTTTAAGAACTACATTGGCTTCAAATGCACTTAGGTCATGCTGATATATTGCACTTTTAAAGCATTTATGGTCTGCTTCTAGATGAAGTCAGTCAGATACTGTCACTTACTGCGAGAGAGAGGATTGAACCATTCTTTTAATGGGCCAGAGGCCAGTTTTCTTTTGGTGTAAATTAGTGGCTAAATAATTTATCTGGGCTAAGAATCCATCCCCTTCTGTTTAAAGTGTAAACTTATTTCCTAGTTAATACTGATTCTGTCTAATTCCATTAACCTACATTCTCGACTCAAAAAAAAGAAGAAAAATTTGTATTCAGGTTTAGCACAGAAGCAAAGAAGTGTTTACTCAGAAATTATTCAGTATAATTCTAAAACCAGATGTTGTTTCCACACTAATCTCTATAATCAATGGTGACATTCCTATAGCCAACAGACAGCTGAATGTCAAGCTCTTAACGACTGAATTTTCAACAAAGCCTCATTTCAGCTCAGTTTCAGATGCAGTGGTACAGCAAAATTAAGAAAGTTTTATGACTGAATGAAGTACATTTCTCATTGTGTTTCTAGTGGGGGACAAAATTTTGCATTGAATATCACTTCACTTTGACCCTCTGTCTAACTGTGCTAACATTAACATGTGACAAATTAGCTGCATATGCATGAGAGCAAAAAATAGATGGTTTAAATTCTGGGATCTACTTTTATAACATAGTTTAAGTGCTAAGGTCTAAGGTGTGTTAGTTTATGACTGGCACTTGATTGTACATCAGCTTGTGGTAATGTTCTAAATGGGGACACCTGTTTGGCTGGTGGAATATACAAAGCTTTTAAACCTGAAATAAAGCAAAGACTATCCGCAAAGGGACATAATAATTAATTAATAATCATCATTATCATCACAGTGATTTAAAATACTCCCAGAATATGGTAAATTTTAGAAATAACACTTAGCTTGGCTATTCTCTCTTGCCAGACATTGAAAGGCTTATAACTGAAGATGTGATGAATGAGTCTTGTGAATAATTTACAAATCCTTCAAAAGAAAGAATGAGAAATCCTGCCATTTCAGAACCAGCTGTGTGATGAATTTGTGTAATATTGACAACCCAGAGAAACTCCCAGAAGGGATGCTGTTACAGACAAAGAATTTTATGTGGGAATTTGTTCAGACAAATTCTGGTTTGTTCTGGTTTGAAGTGTCAAGAATAAAGTGGGGAATAAATTGCATTGGCTACCATGTAACATAGGAGTTGTTAGAAGTTGCCTACTGTTGGTGTTAATCCTTCCCAACTGTAAAGCAGATTGAGACTGGTTAGCTCTTAAAAAGAAAATTGATGTTGGAACAAGCCTTGACATCTGTGTGACTGTTGCTGGTATTGTTAAGACAACACTCATTTCATTGATTCATTCAGCATTATTGTGCTGATTATAGGTACTGCAGAACATCTACACGACCTAATCAGTCTTTCCTTTGTTGTTGAGTACATTTGTTGTGTTTGTGTGAGATTACTCAGCTCCCTGAGTGTTGAGCAGGGGCATTTCTTGGCAGAATGTGTCCTTGCTTGTAGTAAGTTACACTTCAAAGCATTATGCCACACTGCACCAAACTGCACTCTAAACCAGTATAAATCCATTCATTTTCATTTCTTTGCTTTTCATCCTTTGCACCTTATCTTGGAAACATTAAAGGCAACCAGCTTTTTGGCTTTCATGCCTGCCTGAAGGTGTAAGTACAACAATACTCTTGCCAAAATGACTAAAGAATCAGAATGAGAAACTCCCTGAATAGGGAAAGGGTGGGAGGGAAGCAGGAAAATGAGCAAAGAAGATGAAAGAAGAGCACTGAGGAGAAAAACTATTTCTTAATTACACTATGAACTTTCTCTTGCAAATCTTGGCTCTCACTCTAATTAAAGTAATTGGCATGTAGCAGTGTGGTACAGATGGAAATCAGACACATTCTGCACTGGGCAAAGAGGGTTTAAATTTGCATTTACTAGCTAGCTTGCAAAATAGCTGGGGTTTTTTTTAGTGTGTTTTTTTGGTGGTGTGTTTTTTTTCCTCTTTTTTTCATTGTGTGCAAAAGGAAGAGTGGGATTACATGGCTATTAAAAAAGAAGAGACACATGAATGCAAATATCTGTGTTCTCTTTAGACTCACTTATGCTCACCTTGCATTCAGAAATAGTTTGAGCTGTTACTTGACTTGACATTATGCTGTTACTTGGTGAAAAAGACATTTGAAGGTCTTCCTCTGCCATCAAGATTTTTGATCTAGCATCAATTCCTATGGGACAATTAATTTTCCAGGGGAAAACATATACTTAAGTCATCCCTGCCCATGGTTTAAACACAAAAGTTGTAACCAAAAAGGCTGGAGAGTTTTCTGGTAAAAGAGGATCATTCTCATCGGTGACAAGTATCCTTTTTCTTCACTTTTCTTTAAGTTAGAACAGCTGGAACAACACTCTGAATCCTTTGAAATGGCAAGGAGTTTAAACATGGCTATGCTACTTCATTTCATCCTGTCACCCAAGCAGGGGGTGAAATGCTAGGAGGTGTACTGTTGTCTTTTTCCCTTGTCAGCTCTTCTGTATGTGCGAGCAAAGAAAACCTTAGCTTTCTTTTCTTTCAGTGAGTCAGTATCAGTCTTTCTGAAGCTGTTGTGAGATCAAAGGTGGGAGTCATTGGATGGGAGAGCTGATATAATGCAAGCTGAGCAAAGGGAGAAAAAGCAGAATACCATGGCTTCCCTCTGCTCAGTGTCCCCTCTGCTCAGTGTCCCCCCCTGCCAGAGGTGAGATCAAGAAACTTGACACATCTGTAGATGTACAAAGCCAAAATGAGATCTTGTTTTGGAGTGCCTGAAATGAAGCTGAAACAAACTCCTTCTTCTTGGGAGCAATAGCTGTGCTAGATGCTAGTGCAGCTAACCAGATGCTTTAATTAAAATTATGGTAATTGATTACATTACAAACTCTGATTAAGAAGCAGAAAACTATATGTAAATGGTTATAAAACTTATTGTCTCAGCCACTACTCCTTATTAAATGTTTTCTAGACTTTTGTGCTAAAACAGAACCAATGGTGATTAGTGATGGAGGTCATACATGCTCTGCATAATTTTAGTGTATTTCACAGGTCTAACTGTTTATTAGAACTGCAGATAGGCCTCAGCTTAATTTGAGTCAGTGAGACACAGACTCAGGTGTACTTTTAAATATTTTTATGGGGTGGAGCTGTATACAAAGCTGAGGTTTTTCTTCTGGCCACACTCCACAGATTTTCCTTAAAAGCATCCTG
Organism: Galbula dea; assembly: GCA_013399015.1. Lineage (NCBI taxonomy): Eukaryota > Metazoa > Chordata > Aves > Piciformes > Galbulidae > Galbula > Galbula dea. Next base: position 1,367,278 of record VWZX01003412.1, on the reverse strand, counting down.
GATTGGCACTGAGAACTATTTTACTTTAAAAAGCTTGAACTGAGTTGAATAATTGTAACTGGAGCACTCCATGATATTTACAGGGAATAGTTACTGACTCATTTGTGATACGTTACTGGTCTGTGCCTTTACTTGGGCATCTATAGTTATAAACAAAGCCGTGACATTTACAATTCATCATCTCTTCTTATGTGCTAAATGAGTGTCTAAAATATTGTACGTAGGTTTGTTAGTTTTGTTTGGGGTGGATTTTTGTGTGGCTTTTTTTGTTGGTGGTTTTGTTTGTATTTTAAATATACTGGGTTTGTGTCACTCAGAATTCTGAATATAAGCAGGAAGCTATCAGAGGAATAGATTGTGCTGTCTGTGTGTTTAAAGCTGCATTTCCTGTCATCCTTTTGTGTGTCTGAGTGCTCTGGTATTTTATGAGAGAAAAAATTATTTTTAATTTTTTTTTTAAGTTAGAAAAATAAGTCCAATGAATTCTGCTGAAAGACAGTCTCATGCTGTTGTCATTAATGGCTTCCCCTGAGAAACTGGCAAATTGATAAATTAAGCTTTTCCTCTGTGACAGCCTTTCACACACTCAAGACATAGTCCTGCTTTAGTCTTCAGCATCATTAAATCAATCTACTATAGAAATACTTTGCATTGCAAGCTAGGTACAAAATACATCTAGAGACTTGGTGCATCAGTTCACTAAGTTTAGCTCTAAGTCACTCTTTAGGCAATCACAAGAGGCTTAAATTTTGTATTTATGTTGAAATGCATCCCTAATTGAGATGTCTATACTGCTCCAAGCCTCTTTTCTTGAAAACCAATTAATAAATATCAGAGCAGAACACAGTATTTTTATTAAGACTCTATTAAGGCAGCTATAATGAGGCCAAACAAGGTGAAGCTTTTGGAGTATATTATGCACAGTAGATCTTGAAAGATAGATGCAAAGACAAATTTCACTTTGAACCTGCTTTCATCTAATAGTAGTAGTAATAAAAACCCTATATGGTGCCTGTACTAACAAAGAAGCTTGTAAGTAAAAAAAACTTAAGTAGTCTGAAATACCCTTCCATAAGTTAAGAGATGGATTTTAGTTACATCCTTTGTGAACCTAGGAAGCTGATACTTTTCTTTAAACTTTTTAATAAAGACTGATAGCTTATTTCATTAATTATTACCAGAGACTACTAAATCATCCATTTTCCTGAATCTGCTTTTGGGTTTTAATTTCCTCCAGTTGCAAATAATTTTTGTAACAGTTGTTTAGCCATTTTTTTTTTTTTACTTATAAATACCAAGAGGTTGTGAATTTTCTTAGTTTCTCAGTTTCTCAGCATTGTATGTGCTATTTTCCTTTAGTTTTAAAGCAACTAAGTTGCTTTAAAAATGCAGAGTGATCCTTTGAAAGGCCTATGATTGTTTTCACTATTGTGCCTTGTGACACATACAGAACTGAGCTGCTAATGGGCAATCTCTATTGTATGAGGATAGTCATAACAGCTGCTACTGACTGGCCCTAGTAGTCTGTTGGCCAGACTGACAGAAAACAAGGTAAATTTACATAAGCATTTGTCAAAAATCTGAACTGAATCTACAGTATTTAAGAAAGTTGAAAGTAGTATAGTTGACTGTGGTGTCATCAATGATCTTGGGCAGAATGTGGCTGAACTGAACACAGATTTATATATTATAATCTGATTTATAGCATATGTATTATTAATGCAGGCTTATGATTAAGCAGAATAAGAAAGATGATGGCAAACTTAAAAAAGATAGGGTGGAAGGAAACTTGCACAGGTCATCCTTACAGAATAGAATCTTAAATTATATAATTGTTATGGATTCAATGAATCTCATAGCATCTTTCTTGTCAAATGAAGGGCTCAGTTGTTTGGCTCTTGTCTGCTCTTGTTCAGTTATATTGGTACAGGAAAACTAACTTTTTTATGTCACTTTTAAGAAAATATATATGATGCTTCTTAGAAATTGCCATGGCTTTTTGTTCCCTGTTATTGTTGCTGAGTACTATTATTCTGAAAACACAAAATCTAAAGCGAATGTCAGAATGTCTTAATCTTTATTGATAAATACAATGCACAAAACCAGTAACACATAACTAGAATAATACTCTTTATGACAAGTGGCAATGTCAGGGACTTTTGGGACTGTGTACTCCTGGCTCACCTCATTAGTCTTTTCTGTTTCTTTCTGTGCATCTAAGCATGACAGGTGAACACATACTGTCTGTTTTCTGAAGAGGTTATTCCAGATATCATTATGGAAGAGAGACACTTTCTAAGGAATGTGTGTGGCTTCAAAGAAAGAGGAAATCAGGATTTTGGAGTTTATGATTACATAAACTTTCAGTTCTAAAGTATAACTCAATTTATTTGTTGGATTTAATTGATCTATATTCCAAAAAAGAGATCATTAGGCCTTCATCCAGCAAGGTACTTTTGTAACTTTAGATACATGAGTGACTAGATTCAAATCATGATCATGTTTTGTTGACTGGGGAACCATTGATTGCTTTTTGGCACCAATCTCATTCTTTCTTTAATGAAGTTAGTCAAGAAATTAGAAGCCTTAGTTTACTTCCTTTTTTCAGAGAACAATAGCATATATAGGACTCTGCTGACAGAGCACTGGAAAGCTCAGCAAACCCTTTTTTGTATTGAAGAAAACAGTACTGTACATGACTTCTGTTAATTAGTGCTTAGTCTGGAAGTCCTTATGTTTCTCTCGGCTTGGCCTGGCCTCAGACATCATCCCATCAAGAAGAATGCAGTCATTTAAGGTTCTTATTTTCAAACTCAGTACAACAGTTAGTCCTTATCCTTGAGGATTTCCCATAGACTGCGGATGGCAATCAGTTCTTGTGTTTCCAACTGCAGGTGTCAATAGTTTGCTCGATAACAGGGGCCAGGTAGTTATTTTTAGGCAGTGAGTGGCTCTTCACAGTTGTAAAAATAATAGTAAAAATGGGCCATTCTGTTTAAGAGAGTGCCATCATGCCTCTGACTCATTCTGGATTGGGGAGGCTGTGGTGGTGAGTTACCTCAGCTCATATGAAACAGATCTTTGCTGAGATGAGCTATTTCTTATGTTACAGGTAAGTCATGTAGCCTTCCCTCTGTTCCACAGCTCACCATAATGTTGAAAGAGCTGGTTTCTTTTAGCCTCTGAGCTCCACCTAGCTTCTGCCCTGATCATCATTCACATAATGTCTCTTTTGGTGATTGTAGGAGGCATAATGTAGCTGCTGTATTTGTGAGGATCTGGTTGGCTTCCTTTTCTGATATTCCCTCTTTACCTTTCTTTAAACAACTTTAGTTAATTACCTAAATAGCCCATGTGAATCTGATTAGAGGATTTGAGAATTTTTCCATATGGCAGAATGTCTGGGTTTGTTTTCCAGTAAGGCTAGGCATTTTTTTCTCTGAATTCTTCATTTTCTGCAAAAAACCATATTTAAATAATTCCTGGCCCACTTCATGAGTCTTATTTTTAAGAACCTAATTAAATACAGTAAATCAATCTGAGTTTAAATTCTTGGGTTTATTCACTTTCTTTCATTTTAAGGCAGGGTGTTAGGGTTCCCTAGCTGCTGTGAGTATATGCTGGTTTGTATCACTTTGCTGCCTCCTCAGCAACCCAGCATTGTCTTCTGCACATGGACATAGGAGGGAGCTGTTACTAATGATGACCCTTGTTTTAGAGGCAGAGTCAACTTAAAGGATTCATTTTTCACAGGATCACAGAATGTTAGGAGTTGGAAGGGACCTCGAAAGATCATCTAGTCCAACCCCCCTGCTAGACCAGGATTCTCTAGACCAGGTCACACAGAAGGGAGTCCAGAGGGGTCTTGAATACCTCCATAGAAGGAGACTCCACAACCTCTCTGGGAGCTGTCCCACCATGTCTCTGTAATTGCCACCAGATCATAACCCCTTGACCGCACATGGATTTCTAACTCCTCCTGTTTATTCCCCATGCTGTGTGCATTGGTATACAGGCACTTCAGGGAGTAAGCTGAACATGCCAATTCTACCCTAGGGGGGCGAGAGGCCTTCTGGTCTGTAGCAGTACTAGTACTAGAACACTGGCCCACTGGTGCAGATCTGGCAACAACGCTATCCCCCTTCAAATCTAGTTTAAAGCCCTATGAATGAGCCCTGCTAGTTCTTGTCCTAGAATCCTTTTTCCCCTGGAAGATAAGTCTTTCCCACCTCCAATCATCTGGCCTGGTATCTTGTAATATCAGCCATTATCAAAGAACCCAAAGCCCTGCCTGTAGCACCAATCTCACAGCCAGGTATTTTTCCTGCAGTATACATTGTTGAAGAAGAATGAAAAGCTTTTTAGATCTCTTTCTATTTTGAGACAGAAACAGGTAAAGCAATACAGGTCAAGTAAAGAACATTTTGCATTGGCAGGACATTAGAATGCTTTGTGTGTGACTTAATATGTCTTTGCTAGTCTTACTATTTCTGTTTCTGAAGCTGAGAATCAAAAAAAGCAGTGTCCTCAAGTTTTACTACAGGAAACTCATTTAATGACCATATATATTTCCTGTGATTATTCGCATTTTTCCAATAGAAGTGCACTTCTTGACAGAAATTATTCATGGCTGTCTCAAAGATGAACAGGAAATGAAGACACAGTGTTTGCTCTCAAACATCAAGTTGTCAATTAAAAAGCAGGAACCCTTGTGGGAAATATATCCCAGAGGAAACCTGCAAAAGCTGTAATAGCCAATCTCCATTGCAGTTTCCTGATGAGAATCTTTTCTGTTTAGATAGGAAAGAAGGTTTCATTAGATTGCTGAAGAATGATTGTAAAGAAAGTTTCCCATGAGAAGGTCACCTTTACCTCTTTAAAATTAAACACATCATTAAAAGGTCTTGGCTGAATCAAGGCTAAGGGAACCCAGATCAGTGACTCCACTTGCACACCTGAATACTTATGAAGCGAAATATATGAGACATCTGAAGCTTTATTCCCAGTTTCTCTATTCAATGGATTGGTTTGCAAATAACTAAATTCTTTTATCTCTCAAGATTTTTTTTAATGTGATGAGATCCTAATAGAAAAAAAATCCCAAACCTCATGCTTATTAATGCATTTGTCTTTGTGTTTCAGTTTATTTTTCACAGATCCAGAAGTATTTGTCAGAAGTGTTTTCCTAAAGAGAAAAACGAGTGGACCTAAAGAAGCTGTGCTCACTGTATGTATGTGCCAAATGAGTCAGAATAGCACATTTGGAAAACAATATGGATAGGGACCAGTGCATTGTTGGCCTGAGTGGTGATTTAATCACAAACTGTAAAGAATAAGAGGGCATTGGAACTTTATAATAGTGTTTAATAAGTGATATAAAATCATGGCTATAACCCTTTGTATTTTGGTCACCAGCAGAGTCATGCCAACCTCTCTGGATGCTTACCTGCTTCACGAGGCTTTTTTCAGATGGTTTATACACATGTGCCTAAGTTAAAAGTTGAAACAGATTGATTTTGACTGTATGCACAGAAAAGCTTTTTCAATTTGAGTCATGCATTGGAACAGGTTGCCTGGAAGATTGTATAATCCCAGATTGGGTGGATTGCTGGGGGCCATTCAAAACCTGATTGGAAAAAGGCCTGAGCAACCTTTTCCGTTCTTATAGCTGACCTTGCTTTAAGAAGGAGATTGGACCATGGCCCTTCAAATGAGGTCCTTTCCAACCTCAATAAACCTGTTATCCTTCTGTTTTGCCTGTGCTCACGGTGAAGAGGGTTCTCAGCCATGAGTGTTTTTCATTAAAAAATTAAGGTCAAAGAAGGAACTCTAAAATCTTAACAAGATCATCTGGCTGTATGTAGACAGCTTAACAAGCGTTTTTCTTGAAATGTTGTGTTCTGCCATGCCATTATGTCTGATGAAATGCAGCCTATAAAATAATTGCTGAAACTACCCCACCATTAAGCCAGAGAACTCAAGTTAGGTTCTGGTACTTGTTCAGAGGTGGGAAACATTTAAACTGAGGAGATTACCAAAGCTAAGATAATTATCTTTGGGTTGTAAGATCTTAAGATACTCACAGAGACTCCACTCCACAATTGCTTGCTTCCATTTAAACATAGCCAGAAGGCCTGCTCTGTGTGGGAAACTGACATGGGGGGAAATTAGAAAAAAAAAAAAAAAGAAAAAAGAAAAAAATGGTCTAAAGAAAGCATCTTTGAATAAGTTTTATATTTATGAAAAATTGCTTTTTTTTTTTTTATTGGTTGTGGGAGTAGAAAGTAATTGCAGATGTTTCAACAATAAGTTGCCATTTAGTTTCTGGACGTTGGATCAGCTGTTCAGTCCCACTTCTGCACATCAAATTTGTGTTAGAAGGGGGCACTCAATGTCATAAGCCACTCTGGGCTTTTATGTAGAAGAAACGACAATGGAAAATATTTTTCCTTTTACCCCCTACTCCTCTTCCCTTCATGCTGGCTGCTGAGAGGTTTTTAAAAGCCTATGGCCATCACGAGCACATGGTTGAGTTTTACCTTTATCAGGCACAGAGGATGCAGGCCAGCCTTTTGAAATTTCTCAGCAGTCAGCAAGAATAAAGTGGGCATCCTAGTGGTAGGAGCAATTTTCAGCTTCCTGACAACAATTGCAGAATGCTGGGAAAAGCTATTAAAAATGAGGTTTGATCACCAAAGTCTATTTTGGCCTGTATTTAATGAGATGTGTCAGCTAGAATTTACAGTAAGTGGCTAATTGTTAATAATAGGCCTGTCTAAGACACTCTGTGACTTCAGCAGACCTGCACAGTGGAACCCCACGTGCTTTTTAGGTTTTTCTTTACTGGGTGTTACAGGTCAACTTGTCACTACAGTGAAGGAACAAGATGTGACAGGAACAAAGGCATTGTTAACTTCAGAAAAGTTTATTTTCTATATATTATTGTTATATGGGTAAACTGCAACAAATAAGTTAAAAATTAAAAATGAAGGTGTGACCTCAGTATAGCAGTGGTGTTTCATCTCCCTTCCTAGTTGTGCTGTGGAGCAAGGCAACAGTGTCTATGGAGAAGGATGTTTGTGTTTAAGTCACTGTGCAGCTTGGTGGCAAAATTTTTTTGTTGCTCTGGGCAAGTTACTACCTCTCTTTGTGTTTCAGTTCTATGTCTGTAGAAGGGAATGACACTTCTTTCTCTAGTAAAAGTAGACAGCATATGCTCACTGAAGTGACTGAGGGATAGTCCTATATGAATCCTATAAAGTGGATTTATGATACAATGTCTTAATATGAACAAATCTAAACATCACTTAATTGTCTGAATCCTGCTCTGGCAGGGGGGTTGGACTAGATGATCTTTCGAGGTCCCTTCCAACTCCTAATATTCTGTGATTCTGTGAAGTCAGCTATGTCTATTAAATTAAACTATGCTCAAACTCCAAGAAAAAACCCCAAATATTTAAGAACATTTTGTGCCAACATGTAGTTCGCTTGAAACTTTAGTTTCAAAGTATGACTCTGGCCCTGTGGGCGCATTGGGCCAGTGCTCAAAGCTCTATCGTCTGACCGTAACATATCAGTGCAGGGATAGCCAGTGCTACTGTACTAGGGCCATCTCCTGACTGTGCCATGTTCTCAGGGAAACCACTGCATCGCCTGTCTTTACAAAGTGTTTTGTTAGTTTATTGATGTCACTGGAGAAAATACCCAGGAATACCACATACCACACTTCAGAAAGCATCACTCTCAGCTTCACAATTAATATATTTTCATAAAGCAATCTAGATCTCATCCAAGATCACATCACTACTTTGCTTGCTATGGCATATTTAATTTGCTCTCAGTTGTCGTCCTGTGTTCCTTCAAAAAATGTCTGTACCCTTTGAAAGGTGGAAAGGTATTTTTTTCCCCTTTTTGGGAGAACAGGTTTGAGAGGTGACTGTTTGTGGCAGGTAAAGGAGTCACACTAGGGTCCTATATACCTGCAACTAAAGTAGAGAGGTGGCAGTGAGAAGGAGCCTGTGATCCCAGAGGAGACTGAGAGAACCTCCTGTGAATCAGAAGGGCGTGGGCAGAGTTTTCACAACTCAATCGCTGAGTTAACTGCAACCATGCCTAGAAGAAAGGATCCCATGGGAAAGAAAGTTTTATGCTACCTTCTTTAGTTCTTTTGATATTTAAAATTTTATTTAAGTTGTCATTCACTTTCTAAACTATTTTTTTTCTTTTTTTTTTCCTCTAAGATTTAAAAGTATTGTAGGATTCTTTGTATGCTTGCTGTGTGAGAAAGGTCTACGTGAAGGCTCTGGCTGACCTAATTCCTCCCCATCATAAGTATCTTCTTGGGCATCTAATGAACCTCTTAACTCCAAGAGTGGCCACATGAAATAATTCTAACAAAGATAATAGTAGTCCTAAAGAGAAATGGTTTTGTAATCTAGCAACTTTTAATGCAGATTGGTAGATGTTCTTCAGGAATCTCAGTTGTTTTAGACAATAATAACTAGATTTATATTTCAGAAGATCTGACTAGGTTATTTGCCAGGTTAGCAGTCAGTAAGCACCACTTCACATGGTGGTGAACTAAGCAAATGTGTTTGCAATGCATTTAAATGATGTTGCCAGAACAAAGGTTATATTGTCAGCATTTTGGTAAATTGTAATTTCTATGACAATATTTTTTAAAAGTTTTTTTCCTGACAACTAGTGTTGTAGCATGCCCCTGCATTGGTGACTAAACTTATATTGGTTTTTAACTAATTGGAAAAATATTCTAATGATGCATATGGATAACATATCCGTGGTGGCATTATGGCTTAGGGATGAGTCATGAATCATTGGCACCAGGTGACGGCAGTCGAGTTTTCCTTGTCAATTTTTTTTCTTCAAGGAGACAATAACATGTACTATTCATACAGAAAAAAATATTAAATAGAGAATATTATATTTATATCTACATATATAATATATATAATATTATATTAAATAGAGAATGTAGATGAGCTTGCTTTTGAATCAGGGGCATTTTAGCATGGAGAATAGTGTAAATATCATCTATTCAAAAGGAATAGATACTGATTCTCCTTGATAGTGATTTGAAAATATCTAATCACAGTATTGCTATCCAGCCATGTGAAATTAGGGCACACTTTTATATTAAACTGCTGTGAAGTTGTGGAGGGTATCTGTCTAATTTCCAAGTCAAGCATGATTACAATGCTGTGGCTTCAACAAATTTCACAGAACTAATTTAGCCTTTAAAGGCATGAGAGGTTAAAGCTAGGTCAACTGACATCCTTCTTGCGCGACAGCATGTCTTCAGTTAATTATATCACATCTAAATGTGTGTTCTGTGTTGTCATACTGACTACAGGAAGCCTAAAAATACTATAAAAGAAAAAATGTAATTGATTGGAGATGAATGCACAGACTGCCAGCATGGCTTATTTAATAGCTTCTTCAAATGTATTAGTGAGGAGTTCCAGCTCAGAGCCCATTGTCCAATCCTGCAGCAGATCTGTCCTACAAGCAACGTCTTACCAACTGTTAATAAAGATAAAAATGTTTTTCAGGCTAAGCTCTGCTGACATGTGTATGAAACCGTCAGAATGTATCAATTCAGCCTGAGTTAGACTTCAAACAAGAAGTGTCTGCAGAATTACATATTCATTATTTTACTACATCAAATAAATTATAATGGGAATCATAGAGCTTTTTGTTAGTAATTAATCCAGTACATAGACAGTTCTAAAGTATAACAATGCCATGTCCTCTAGAAGTAGAAGGTAAGCTAATAAATTACATCTAAGTGATGTAAGGAAGATTGTAGGGAAATAACAGTACAGGTAATACTATACATATATATACAGTACTCTAGCCAAATCGTGTGACAGTATTGGTTTCTTTTTTGTATGAATCCTGTTCATACTTACACTAGTCTGAAGATGTGCAAACATAGCAGTACCTGCTCAAGAGGATCAGATTAACTGATTTCTCTACACTTGTTTGTTCTTTAAGAAGTATGTTTACAACAATCATGAAGTGCCTGTTCAGATCTGTGCGTGATATCCTTTCGTACCAATAAACTCAGCACGGGCCTTCAAGCCCTGCACAATTTCTGGTTGTGTAATTGCGTATCTGCTTTTCTATCTGATTAGTTTGCAACCTTATTGCAGCATAGCTGCACATTGTAGGACATGACTCCAGAACTTCTGCACAGCTAATCCTATAATTCCACCTTTCTGTGTTTGCCATACTGCCTGTAGTTGTTCATTGCCACCAGTGGTGCTGATCATAATTGTTATCCATCTTTGCTTTTCAGCTCTGCAGGATCATCCCAATATCAGACAGATGAGCACAGCTGCATCCTGGAGAAGTACCAGCATATGGTTCAGCAACTGCAGTTTTCTAACATGCAGACACACTAGACGATATTGAATTGATAAGGTGAGATTAATATGATCCAGAGAATTTTCTAGCTTTATTTCACTGCTGTGAAGAGCTAGACATTCTTGTCAGGGCTTGAAATACTCCTAGTTAGAGCCTCAAACACTGAGCTGCCTGCATGCCACAGCCCTGGTTACAGAAAAGGCAATTTTTTTATACAAATAAATGAAAAAAAAACCCCAAAAGTTGAGATCTAGAATATGACTGTAGTGCTAACCCTAACAAAGACTACAGTGTCAGACAACTCTGTATAGGATGCTGTTCCTCTGGGTATTCTGGGACTGAAATTCGAATGACTTATTCAGCAGTGTGTTCAGGGTTGCCCTCACATCGCACCTGGAGTGCATCAAGAATAGTGTGGCGAGCAGGTCAAGGGAGGTTCTCCTCCCCCTTTACTCTGCCTTGGTGAGGCTGCATCTGGAGTACTGTATCCAGTTCTAGTCTCCCTTGTTCAAGAAGGACAGGGAACTTCTGGAGAGGGTGCAGAAAAGGGCTATAAAAATGATTAGGGGACTAGAACATCTTTCCTATGAGGAAAGACTGAGAAAGTCTGGTTAGCCTAGAGAAGGGTGAGGGAGGATCTTATCAATACTTAGAAATACTCAATAGATAGGTGTTAGGAGGATGGGGCCAGTTTTTTATCAGTGGTGCCCAGTGACAGGACAAGAGGTAACAAGCATAAACTGGAACATAAGAAGTTCCATTTAAACATAAAGAAGAACTTCTTCACTTTGAGAATGTGGAGCACTAGAAGAGGCTGTCCAGGGAGGTGGTGAAGTCTCCATCTCTGAAGACATTCAAAATCTGCCTGAATGCCATCCTGTGCAACCTGCTCTAGGTGAACCTGCTCTGACAGGGGGGTTGAACTAGATGATCTCCAGAGGTCCCTTCCAACCTCTAACATTTTGTGATTCTGTGAATTTTCTACATTTGCTGATATTTCTTTTGCCTGAATAATTGGCTTGAAACAGTGATTGAATGAGTGAGAAAGGTAGTCTTGGATAGTTTAGAAGAACCTGCTTTACCATTGTAGCAGGAGCTGTGTTAACAAGCTACAGGTGCTCAGCTAATGAGTGTGTTAATAAGCAGATGAGTTTTGGGAGTGGTTCTGCTTCTGTATAGGAAGCACAGAGAGCTCTAAGAAAGAGACAGCAGCAGGGCTTTTCTGGATTGTGGTGCTGGTGTATAGTACTACTTGGGATGGAACAATTTACCAGCAGGTAAGTGGTTTTTTAATGTTTTATTAAAATCTTATTCTTGTTTGGTGTTTCATGTTGTAATGATAGTAGTTTGGGAATGTATTTAGGAAACTAGGATAAAATAATTTGAAAGCTCCAAAATGATTTTTGGTGGAAAGACCTAGGACTGAATTAAGCCTAAGAGACTGAAAAAATACATCTAATCTTAACTGAACTTTGTTATCCAGGGAGCTCTGGTAGAACAGATTTTAAGAGGAAATCTTGCTAATGAGAGTAGGGATGTGAATTTTCATTTGCTATCAAAAGAGCACATGTTGAAAAAGTTCTAGATGCTTTACATCTAGAGAATGTAAAAGCTCTCCTTCTAATCTCCAGAAGGTCTTCAGACAAGTGATGAGTCTGAAGAAGTGACTGGCTTCTTGAAACAAAAATGTAGGATTTGGGACCTGTAATAAAGCACCACTCTCTCCCTACACCTATGCCGTAAATTTGGGCATATTTCAGGTATTTTATATAACTGAGTGTTGTTTTGAAATGCGAGTAGTATTTCTGTTTCATGTTGCACAGTAAAATCTCTTTACTTTTCTATCTCTGTGTTAGAACTTAGAAATATGATATCACAAATCTAAAAAGCCATTTAATGGAGATAGACTCTTGTTCAAATAGAAACATCTATCACTATAAACTATTTTTCTTTAGTAAGCTTGATAATTACTTTCTTTTTACTAAAGCAATTAAAGGTCACTGAGGCAGTTAATACTGGTAGGGGTCTGTAGTACTCTGTAGAGGCTGTTAAGAGAATTGCCTGGAAAAAAAAAGGCAGAAAATGAAGTAAAAAGTATTTACTGAAGTGTAAATGAAGGCATTATAAGCAGCTCATTCCAGGATCTTGATGAGGTGGGAGGAAGCTGGCTATCTCTAACCCATGGACAGCTGAAAATATGTGCCTCAAGAAAGGCACATGTAGAAAAGTTTCTGGTTGTTATTTTGATTTGTTTCGTTATGTATAGGTGTTGTTTTTGGGAGGGGATAGTGGTGGAGGGGTTGTTTTTTTTTTTGTTTTGTGTAGTTTTCTTGGTGTTTGTGGTTGGTTGGTTTGTTTTTTTTAATAGGAAGAAAGAAGGAACTTTGCAGAGGCAGAATAAATGGTAGAATGAAGTCAACTACATCTTTTGTTGTAGCATTGCTTTGTGGTTAGAAGAGAGTGCAAAATCTGTCATCATGTAATTATTTAAACTGAAAAGGAAGAAATATATTTTACTTTAAGAGACAGGGAATTTCTACCAAAGCATTCATATTTTGCAAGCTCTTTGGATTGATGTTACTTTATTTATTTGGCTACCACAGATGATGAGTGAAACATGGAATATTTGGTCTGTATTTCTTGATAAAAGTCTTCCATGCAGGGAAAGTTTTTTCACCCATCCAAAGAAGAGATTCAATTCCATAAACCAAAAATAAAAAGTAACTATGAGAAATGAGAGTGTTTACTTTCATTTGTACATTGTAGTTTCAAATAAAAGGAGGACTTTTTATAATACTGCCTTGTCTCTTTATAGAGAAAATGGATTTGTAGAAGAACAATATTTGTATCAACACCATACATTAAATACCCTTAGAGTACTGTATTTCCTGTTTTGAATAAGGAAATAGAAGTTGGATTCCTTGACTGTGTTTTTAACTCCACTACTGATGTGGCCAAATGCAGTTAGTCACCTCTTTGCTAGTTTCTCCTTATTTCATAGTTGGGCAGTACTGTTATTAAACTTATGCAGTGGCAAGGCACCAAATATTTTCGTATGGTACTTATTAGATTAATGAAATTCACTTGGATAAATCAAAGATGGTAGAGCAGTATATGGCTCCAAGAGACTGAATTTTGCCTGAGTCTCCTACAGAGTCAGAACATACCTAAGAACATACCTTTTAATGAATAATAATTTTCTGCTTACTTCAAGACTATAAGACAGCTTCTCTCAGATTATAAAACCAGCACTGTCAAATTCATATTCTGTTGTGGAGGGGGAAGTCATATGAATGGATGCTTAGAAAGAAGCACAGAGATTAAAAGATTCAGGATGCCATCTCTGTAAACTGTAATTTAGAGAGCTGCAAGCCGTGTTCTGTAATCAGTGAAATTATAGGCACACAATTACTGTTTTCTTTATTAAAGCTTATATTTCAATGTACTGTTGCAAAGCCATCTTACTCTCCAAATATCAACAACTCATCCAATCCATCAGTACTTGTCAGGGCAGTATTCAAATTCAGTCAAGGTCCTATGGCACGTTTGTCTGAAAAGACATGAGGATGGTAGTCTTGCAGCGTGAAGGCATATGCTGTAAGGGAGCAGGGAGGGAGTTTATGCTCTTGTATCATAGCAAGGGTACAGGACTAGCTGAGAAGCCACAGAAAAAAGTGTGATAGTATAGAAATGACACTGAAGTGTCCAGTGGTTATAAATTCAAACTGCCATGGCAGGATCTTTGGTTAGGATGCATGCATGCATCTTTGTCCAAGTCTACATGAAGTGGTTGAATAGGTTTGTTTTTATGGTACGTGTGGGGAGAGTAATTTAATCTGCTATAATCAGTGCCAGCTTCCTTAGCTCAAACTCTTGTCAGCTGTGCACCCCCAGAACTGTGTGGAGAACAAAGTTATTGCACCTGTATGATCATCAGCCCTCTGCTGCCTCTTCAAAAACTGCCTAGAAATCTTCAGGTGGCCATGCTCCATAACATACTTCCACTAAAGTAAACTTAGCAGGCACAGGGACTTTTAAGCTGTTTGATAAACTGACCTAACCAGAAGCAAATTATAAAGTTGTTTTATTGTAAATTGGAAGCAAGTGTATTTGCTCCAAACACACCTGAAAGAGCAGTTGTGTTCAGAACCTGAGGAACCGTATTCCAAAGAAAACTTATTGGAGGACAAAATGTATTTCAATCAAATTTTGATATGCAGCACAAATTCTCCCTCAGCCTTCTCACAGAAGAATGTCACTCTGTGACATGGAATCTCGTACTACCTTTGAGGCAGCTTAGCAAGATCAGAGAGGTTTTGTAATCGATGTCACGGGCAAGCCTTTGCTATTGCTCAAGAGATAAGGTCTGAGGCACTTCTGGGAATTAGTTACAAAATGTCCTGAGTTGAGCAACCAATAAACAAGACATTTAAAGTTAATGAATGCTTCTAAATACTTGGTGTTGTGCATTTTCTGGAAAGACTGCCAGGCCTGCCAAAGACAGAGGCTGCTCCTGGATGCCTGGCACACCCAAAGCACATAGTGTTTCCTAAGGATGATGCAGACCAGCAACTTAAAGCAACGTTGCTTTTACTTAATGCCTGTGTGGTTCAATTTTGTTAGCTGCAGTCCTTTAGAAATGCTTTTGGAATTCTAATTTCCAGGAGTCAGTCAGTGCTTTCAATTTCTTTCATGTACATGAGTTGCTAGATTGTTACTTTAACTTCCAAACAGGTGACTTGCACCTATGTGCAAACTATAACAGAGATTGAGGATGCCACTTCTTGTACTGAACTTTCAGGCCTCAGAAATGCTAATGTACACACAAATGTCTCAGAACTGCTCCTAACTGCATACCCTGGAAGAATGGTTAATTGGAAATTCATTCAGCAATAATTTCTTCCGCCATCACCCTTTACTTTAGAGGACTCATTTTAACAGGATCATGACAAAGTTCCAAGTGTAGTTAAAACCTAAGATAAAGCCTATATATATATATGTGTGTGTGTGTGTGTATATATATATATATATGTTACAAGTTTAAGAAATCCTAGAAAAAAATCCCAGTAAGTTTATTGTTTTTATTGTCATTCTGCCCTCCAACTTCAAACAGCCATTTTTTTCTTTAGAAAAAATATGCTTTTGTTATGATGTAAATGTTTTACATGATGTAGATCTTTGCAGTGTTGAATTCCACTTCTCAGTTGGTGTACAGTGGGGAGCTTCTAGTTTTTGAACAGCAGCAGTAATTTAGAATAGGCCTTAGAATATTGTGAGTCTAAAATATGGATAGGTTTGCTGCCCTCTCAAGTTTTACGTTGCTGAATTCCACTTGAGAAGTGTGCATTTGGGCACGCTTTGAAATTTGGGATATATCCCTCAAGTCCTAGGGTTTATTAACTTGTTCCCAGTTTTGTAAGGTTCTATTTATTTCTTTATAAAGTATGGGGGGTTTTGTTTGAATGCCAAGTTCTATCTAACATCTGTTATTCTTATTTGCACTTATATTAATTTTACTTGCAGTTTCCAGGTTGCTGTTGGTGTTTCTAAATAGGCTGGAAGATGATCTACATGTGGCTCCCAGAAGCAATTAATTCAGACTGTTTACTTTAGCTGTTGCAACAACCCGATCCCAACTGTCCTGTATCCTAGAATTTGTGTGTTTCTCTAGAATTGCACTTGGCTTTTTAAGGCTTTCCAAGCTCAGCCTATAGGAATGATACCTGGTTCATGTTTCAGTTTATAATAATGCATTTATCATGTTCTGATTTTCTGCTTTGAAATAAGCTTCCATTCTTTCAGATGGTAGTGTTTATAAAAGTACAACCTGGACCTGCTAAATTGTTTCTGATTGGTGTCAGAGGCATTTTAAAGAATTAGTATACCAATCATGGTAGTTGCTTTATGGTCAAGGAAAATATCTATGCTCTTAGTGCTTGCAGAATCTTGTTTGTTTGATCTTGAGTCTTGAGGGAGTTTCCAAGAGCCAGCAGAACGTTGAATACTAATGAGATTGTGGCCTTAATTTAATGTCCTTTTCAAGCCCTGTCCTTAAAATTTGCTCTCAGGCTTTTTTTTTTTTGATTGCTTTATTCCTTGGTTTGGTTGTTCTCTCCAGCATTCTCTTGCTCCTCTGTGGGCTTTTCCTTGCCTGTAGCTTATTTTCTATTTCTCATGTTCCTAATCAAATGCTGTCTTTATTTGACTTTATGAAACTGGTTTCAACTAGTCTATGCCATCTGAGGAACACATACACTCCTGTTCACTACATGTAAAATTAGATGTGTAGGGTAATATAATCAAATGCTCAAATAACAGAATCTTTTGTATAGTACCTATGTAACAGTTTAGAAGTATGTGTATATACTGTGATCTTTGACTGTCTGCTTTTGTCAGAATGGAAATAATTCAAGTTTCTTCTATTGTGACCATTGTTAGGTAGTTAGGCAAATAGCATTAGAAAATGTGTTCAGTTCTGGTGGTAGTCAAAGGTTATTGCAGGATCTTTTTCTCTTCAGATAAAACAATTGAAAGAATGGAGAAAATGATATACCATTAAAGATCAGTTACATTAGTTATAGTATATAATTTCTTCATGAGTGAAAAATTGTTTTAATCCAGCAGAAAATGGTGAAACAATGAGTGAATGAAAGCTGAAACAAGATAGATTCAGGTTGGATGCTAAATAGAAAAAATATATAAGGAGTAAGGGGCTGTTAACCACTAGAACAGGCAGCTGAAGCTCTGGGTTGCAGTGGATGCTCCACTGATATTTCCAAAGCAAGACTGAAAATCATGCTTTAGTCCCATATGAGTTCTTTGGCTCAGTGAAGGAATAACTGCCTGGGTGAGATTTAATGGTCAGTGATATACATGAAGTCAGTCTGTATGATTTCATGGTTTCTTCTGGCTTTAAGTTCTGTGAATGAGAGTTTTAAAAATGTATTACTTCAAGCTCCTGTATGTGAAAATAAGGTAACTTTTTTAGTTTGTGTTCGGTTTTTAGTCGAAATTTGAAATAACTTTGCCTCCCCCTGCCACCTCTCCTGGGGGGGGCAGCACTGCTCTCAGATTCATATGTCTGTAAAATGGGTGTTAAATACAAAAGTAGCCTGAGGTCAGTAGCTTTTAATATTTTTTGGGGGCCCTGAATGTCCATACAGGAGGCATGTGAAACCTTAATAGACTTAACAGGCTTGACCATGCATGAAATGTAACTTCTGGCACCAAAGGCTTTATTAACCAGTGGATCATACAGTTATAAACCTTTTCGTTCACTGCTTATTAAGCCATCCACAGGATAAGATGTTAGGATGTGTGTTGTTTTTTTTTTTTTACATCAAACACAGTCCCTGTATTATCAGGGCTTACATTAATAAATATATTTACAAGTATGGAACAAACCTTGGTAAATTAAATTAAAATCATGCAGTCTGTAAAGGTGTCAGATCCTTCTCCATTCTTTGCATCTAGGAAGCAATTGGGAAGGTTAAAATGCAAATATAGCTCTTCTCCTCAATGTTGTTTGTCACTGAAAGAAAAAACAGTAACTCAAAATATGGCATCACTCAGGTTAAAACTGCTGTGAATTGTTTTTAATTTTCTCCTCTTGTGTTAGCCTAATTCAAGCTAAAAAAAGTCAGGGTGTGAAATAATATTTGAACTGCTACTTTTTAATAGTGCTTTCTGATCCATTAGCACAGCTTACTTGTTCCCTAACTGGATAAGGAAACATTGACATTACTCTGTTATTATAGCTGTTTTTCTATAGTAATGTTAAGTTAGCTCACATGAACCCACTGTTCTGAATTATGAACCCTTCCCAAATGGAAATTCTGTCAGTATTAGTAATTATGCCTATTTCATTATGAAAGTAAGTTCTGCTGTGTGATAAGTTTACTGTATCTTTAGTTTTTCTAGACACCCTCATCATTTCTGCACAGATATTTTGTGCAAGCAAAACATGAAGAATTTCACTTTGTCTAGGGTTTCCAGGGATTTATTCAGAGTCCAATGTATCATGATTTATTGGAGGTATTGCCAGGAGGCAGGACAGCACCTGTCCAACAGTCTAATGCATCCTAGGTAGTTTGATTTTGATGTGCATGTGCTACATCATTAAATATTAAGATCAGAAAAGGCAGCCTAGGAAATCCTGTAGAAAACTGACTTGAGATAATTCTTCTGCAGAGTGTAGATGGGAGGTTATTGTATGTCTGTACTGGGCACAGGAGGGAGGTATTAAGAGTTAATGATGCTCTAAAGATGCTCACCACATTTATTCTGCAGAGCAGCTTTGATTTTCTGCAGCACTTTGATCTGAGGATCTTGGACTAGAAAATGAGAGGTCTGGATGAAGCTGTAAACTGAGTTAGTGTTACATTCTACTTAACTATAGAACGAAGACAAATTGTAAATCTCTTTTTACGACTTTTAACAAAAAGAAGACGTAATTACATATACAGTCTGATCAGGAGAATGAACTTCTACTGTATCCTACTGGGCAGTTTCCCAAAGGGTTACTTTTTGCCTTTAGGAAGTAGACAGTATAAATCTTCTGACAAGGAACAATTATAATGTTTTTCTGACAGGGACATCTGACCACTAGCTAATCTGGCCTATGAACTAATGTCATACAAGTTACTGTAAAGTACCTCCTACTGTTTGTTTCCATGGTTAGTGTCAGGTATGGCTTCGAACCAGCAATCTGGAGAGAGAATCCTTCATACGTCCCCACCAAATTCTTGAGTAGTTGAGTGATCCCTAGCAAAAAGGTTTTTAGGTGTTAGGTATGTTTTCTGCTAGCTTTCTCACTTTGAATGGAAGAGATATTCTGACAAAATAATTGGTAGTAATTGTTGTAGTGGTGTCAGTATTAATAAGCAATTCAAATGGAAAATACCTTACAGATCCAGCCATTTTCTGTGTGTCACCAGATAAAACTTTCATATTCTTCAGCACCTGGATCTTTAAGCTAGTACTTGTATCTTTTTTTATGCTATATTTTTTTTCCTTGTTAATAATAGAGCTGTCATTTCTAATAAAATATGAAACAACCATCCAGGGAAATAACACTAGTGATAGAGCAGGCTGAAACACTAGGCTGAGTGAACGCAAAAGCTCAATAGCTTGGAATGTGACTTTGTCATTAAACTGAACCTGTAGAGGGACTGGGACTGAATGCACTGCGATGAAAATGCTTTGCACTTAGGAAACTCATTTAGCTCCTCTTGGGACTGCTTAGGTCACTGGAGCCAGATTAGGCTTCTGAGATTTGGAGGAGATCCTACAGTGAAGGAAGAAGTGCTGTCAAAAAATCAGGCAGCATTAGACTGACTCAAGAGAGAGCCTGTGGAAACATGCACCAAAGATAGAGGGTTTTTTATCAGCATCTCTGCCAAGAGATTCCCTTTATTTGTCACTCACCTTACTGAAGAGAAGGCTGCCAAGTCCAATTAGAAAATTTGTACACAAAGGGATTGCAGGCAGCTGTAGATCTTGTTTTTACTTTAATATTTCTAGATAGGACCCAAGGCAGAAGGAGCTATTCTGCTTGAAATAGACTTGACCTGTGTAGGAAAGATTTCTTTGGCATGTGGTTCTGGGGGAGTGTGTTTTCACTCTTCCTGCTCTCTTTGGTAAGGTTTGTCCAGTAACTCAAGAAATATACTGTCAGCAACCTAGCAAATTGTCTCTACTCTGTGTTTGTTTCCTCCTTTCTGAAAATGGAAACAAATAAATTTTTATTTCTACAAAACACTGACAGTTCTGGAGGGACAGTGCTTTAGGAGACTTCTGTTATTGTAAACAATGTTGTTTCTTTGTCCCCAAATACCGAAGACAAGTATTTCTTTTTAGGGGGGAGGGAAATTCCAAGTGGATAAGAGAAGTAAAACTGCCTATTTAAATGATAATTATGCTCTTCTCAGCCTCAAAATAACAGCTACAATGTCTATGTTTTTCTCATTGAGCAGTCTGGTTGGCTAATGGACGATGCCTATTTGCAGTTAAAGCTATTGCAATGCTGACAATTAAGCATATACGTGGAACAGGGTAATCAGTATGAATGCAGTTTTATCACTGATGTTAATTATCTAATATTTTCCAGCTTACAATAATGTGAAAATTCCTTAGGCATAAATGAAAATGATCCCATCAATTACAATTTTTCTCAATATAACGGCTGACAGAACATTTGCTGCCCCACAAAAAATGGCAGCAAGAGAAAAATTAACAAAATTAACAACTTAGTTGTTCAGGCTCTATAGTATATAACCATAGTCATATATTATAGGATGTGCATTCTCATTTCCTCATGGGGGGAAATTTCCAAGTTGGTGATCAGAATTACTCATACAAATCTTTCTTTTCAAGAGCTTGTATGTGCTCTTCTAAAATTTCTAAATAAGACACTTTTAAAAAGTGTCTTGAATATTGAGTGTGAATAAGAGCAGAACTGATCCAAAAGCTATTGTTTACTATAAGAATTCACTGCATCAGTGCCTGGGTAGAGCATGTGCTGCTCTGTGTAGAAATAAAGCAAATGCTCTCTGGCATGTCTGCTTTATATTCCTGAACAACTTGTCCTTTTCATTTTATTTCACATTAGCTGAGGACTAATCTCAGTTACAACCATTCCAATCGGACATTCTCAAATGACCTTTAAGTGCTGAGAAAAGCCACTGAAGATTATTTGTTAACCTCCATTCTCCAAACTTGAATAAGCATCATAAGCTAACAAGGAGTGAGGGAAACCAGCAATAATTTTCAGGAAAACTACTCTTGGCACTCTTACAAGCCCTGTGATCAATTTTCATTTTGAAGTTTTATCTTCAAATGAAAACTGGAAGACACTAAATTAATCTCTTTTACAGAAAAATAAAATTGGGAGTAGCAATGGCTTTTTAAAAGCATTCCAGAAATAGGGACACATTACTGTGGGCTTGCTGAACTCCAAAGGAAAGTGTAGGACTATATACACTACATTGAATGATAGAAATGTTCGGATTTTAATTTTCTGTCTGTAGCTAATCTTCCTTAAGTATTTAAGTTTCTTGAGCAAACTGCAGGAAATGGGCTTGTTCCCAACAGAAGCCCCAGGCAGTGAGCTCTTTCTGCTCCTGAAACTGATTTTTGGGTACCTTACCACAGGTATAGATGTTGTAATCACCGTGTGATGCAAGTTAAAATACCTTAAATATCTGAAGTAAGTTCCTTCAGTTTTAGAAGAGTGGGTTAAGATGACACAGCTTGTGGCAGAAGAAAAGTAAGGCTGCTTCCTCTGTCTTCTGCAGCAATTCATATGTCAGTCTTTTAATGAATGATGTAGAAGTTCCAGTGCTCTTCTGTGTATTTATAAAACAAAAAGGTAGCTATTAAATCGGCAAATGAAAGCCACTGCAGCTATTGACCATCAATGCCAACTGTTGATGTAGGTCATAACCACTCTTGCACAGAGCCAAACTAAGGAATTATATTTGCTGTGTTCACTTTGAGGGACTTAGTTATTCTGTGATCTTAAATGGCAGAGCAGACAACATACAGTGTTCCTCCAGTAAACATCATGTATGGTTTTGTTTTGCTGGCAATTGTGCACATCTGCTTCTGCAAGTAAATTCTGAACAAAAGTATGTATGGACAGAAGCAACATACCCATTCAAACAAGGTTGTGGTTTTTTTTTTCCTCACCCCTTCCACTCTTAACATAAAGCACATTACCAGTTGTAGATTCTGTGGCTTCCTTTGTCTTTCCGGCTTATGAAACTTGCTGGACTGTGTTCTCTGTCTTGTTGGTTAAGGGGTTCAGGTTTATAGAAATGTTGGGGTTTTTTATAATAACCTTCTACATTTTAAAATATTTGTTTCTTTTTTTTTCCTGCTAAACATCAAGAGATTTTAACTTATTAAAAAATAAATCTGTGCCCTATTTTTCTTCAACTAAGTTTGGTCTAACACAGTCTATACTGAACTTAAAGAAATGTAACTATTTGTCCTCTGGGCATGCATTAATCAACTTACTACAGTTCTTCATTTACTTAACTGGAAGAACATTTAAGCTTTAGAGGGCTAGGATTTCAAAGTGGTTGATGTTAGTTCAATTTGTAAGTGCAGTTAATTATCTAATTACCGAAGCAGTAACATGGTAGAGATCTGTACATTTTCAGTGCAGCAGCAAAATAAAAATGGAGGTGGAGTTAAAGGAATTATGTTCAAGTGATTACATTCATGTCTGTTAAGTTATGGAAGGTGAGTCCCTGCAAAAAAGAAGGGATGCACAGACTTTGAGCAAAGGTGATTTGGATTGTATTCCTTGAAAATCAGTTCCTTAATTCCTTTTTTGAGTTTTCAGCTTATGTTTTAGTCAGCAAAACAAATACACCACTCAATGTTGTAGGCAATGATAACACCTGGATAAACACAGTAAATGCTTTTATAAATATGATCTAAGCATTTAATTACCTTTCTTGTAGTTTTTAATCTTATCTTTCCACACTGAAGCAGTGCATATTGTGTATTTCTGATCCTTAAAGGATAGCTTTTCGTATGGCATTGTAGACTAAGACATCATCACCAGAAACCTGACAGGCTGGTAATGTTGCCTGTCAGCCAAGGGGCTAGAAAGTTTGTTAAAATTATGAAGGAGATGTACAAAAGATCATGGGTTGCAAAAAGGCAGTGCTGAACACTGTTTTATAATTGAAAAGGAAGGGTAAAGTCAAGATGTGGCATGAGTGCTGGGTTCCTATGGGAAGTGAAATGTCAGAATTCAATAAGCCCCAAAGCAGAAAGTTCAGCCTCCAGATGATATATTTACAATCAGGTTAAAATTAAAGAAAAAAAACCCCTTTAAATTGTGAGTGATAAAAGGACTATAATTAAAAAGCTTAATCCTGTGTTTTAGGAGACGTGTTTATGATAAACCAATTACCTAGAGCAATAGTTCTTGTGGTGTTCAATTTAAACTTACTTTTTCACATTACAACCATGTCTCTGTCTGTTCTTGTATATGTGATGAAAAATAAACTGAACTAAGAAGGGGACCTTGTGGGTTTTTTTGCCAGCTACTTTTGTTCTCTCTCTGAAGGCAGATGATGCACCACCTGGATCCCCTTCTCTGTTCCAGTTCTAGTTTAGGTTTTTCTTGCTTAAATGTAGGTAGATAGGATTGCAGGAAGTCTGACCTCTTCATCCATAATTTTCTTGCAGAGTTGTACAGCACATTTGTTTTAACTAAGATCTGCTATAGGCCAATATCCTAAACTAAGACCACAGACATTGTATATTTTGACTGTGTGTAACTAATCCATTTGACATAACAACCTTTTTAAATTTTCTTAAATCAGGAGCATGGCAGAGAAATTTCTGCAAGGCTTCTGATGTGTGACACTAATTTACAAGGAGAATCTGATTTTATCCTTTTGCTAATTTTAACAAATATTTGAGAACTGGGATCTCCTTTTCGATCTTGAATTTTCCAGGGCTTATAGGCTTTAGAAGTAGATATAATCATGTTCACAGATATCCTTTAAATATTATTCTGTTTCCTTATAGATGTTGAAACAGGCAATGAGTTTCCTCATGTCATTTGTAAGGCCAGCAATTTTTCAGTGCATTTTGGACTATTGTATAAACATTGTTCTCCATCAGGTTTTGCCAGCAGATCTACAATCGGACTCTCATTAGGTTTTGTAAGACAAAACCATATGAAAGAATGCAATTTTAGTATCCTATAGGCATATTGCTTTTTAACTCTCCCAAGACCAGGGCCTGATTTCTCCTTTCTCAGTGTCATATGAGTGTGACACTGCTGCTTTTAGTGGAATCACTTCTAATTTACGGTGGTCGAAACTAGGCTTTATAGTAGAATAATTGACTTGGTAACAATGTAAAGCAATAAGTATCTGCTCCAATCCAGTCTGTATACATTTCTATATGATAAGGGTGAGGGCTTGGGAAAGGTGGAGACAATATTAATGTTATTGTGTGTGGCTTTCTATATGCCTTCTACTTGGTTTTTGAACTTGAGGGGCCTGTTGGGAAATCTAAGAACTCTTATCAATTACTCTAATAATAAATTTGTCAAGACACAGCTCTTTTAATATTTTGTGCTTGGTTTTGATTCAATTATTTTGACATTACTGAAATGAACCTAGAAATGTCTCTTCACTGGGGAATACAAAGGCAGAAAGAACAACATAATAAAGAAGTCATAAAGAAAGCTTTGTGAAGAGACAATTGATTCAAGAAACAGGTGGAATGTTTCTCATTTCCTGCTGTCCCATCTCAATATACTTCAAGTGAACTGTATTTTACCATCAGCATCTTCCATCCAACTACAGCAGTTTTGCCCTGATCAATAATCCTTTTACTGAGCTCAGCAGTAAAGAATTTTGAAAAGGGGATGGGGGAAAGAAAAGATTTTGCACATTGATATTTTTGGATCTTTTTAAAATTCCTTGAGCTGCATGTTTTCCCCAAACCAAATCCTGAGGTAGTAGCTTGCTAATAAGTGATAATGGGTCTAGACATAGCCATGCAACTGTTGTTCATTTTCCTCAAAATAAGTAGAGCTCCTTTCAAATAGGACACACTGAAAATATATGTCTGTTGTGACTTGTGTGACATCTGTCAGGCTGGTTTTATCAGATCAGTCTAATTAAATAGATAGATAGTATTTGACCCACAGATGGGTAAGAGCTATATAGCAAAATCAGATATTATTTTTCCTATCCCTCTGGTTTGTACTCTCAATATCTCTCCAAATTATACTTGGAAAACTTAGGGCATTACAGACTGAGAAAGATAAAGCCAATTCCCTGATAGATTAATTATTTTATGCTGGGTAGTTGTGTGTGTGTAATGTAACTGTTTTCTCACTGTTTTCTTGCAATGATTTTGACAGAAAAAGTACACAGAGAACACAAAATCGTTCCAAAGCCAAATCATGTTGCAAATGAGCTCATAAGAAGTCAGGAACTTTGTAGATTATTTCTGTCCTTAGACATTTGGCTTAATGACTTGTATCCAATGAACAATTACTTGTGCTTCTGGAGTTCCCATAGAGGAAATTAGGCATTAAATTTTAAGTGCCTTTTTTTTTCCCCACCTGCAATCCTAAATGCAATTTTCAAAGTTTGCTTCCAGTAAAAATGGAAGCATAGATTAAAAGATAAAAAGTTTGCTGGAACTGGAAAACCCAAAAAACAACCAAACAAAAAACCCCTCAAAACCAAGCAACCAAACCACCACACCAAAAAAACCCCTAAGACTGAGAACTCCTTCAGTCCAAGTCAGAGACAGAAACCACCTTGCAGAATACTAACCTGAGGATGAATCCTAAAAGTGATCAATGAGGAGGAATTGATAGAGTCAGGCTGGTGGAAATCAGGGGCTTTGCTGTCCTCAACTGTATATCTTTGACTTGGATCTTGAGATTTGCCTTCTGTCTGCTCCCAGGTTACTCCAGGAACAAGAGGGCAGCAGGGCTGTGCTGCGTGATTTCCTTAAGGTGCAGCAGCCTTCTCTGGGCTAGTTTGTTTTCTGAAAAGGGACAGGAGCTTGATCTTATGTTACGTCCTGAGTGTACCAAACTGGTGGGGTTAAACCTGCTGTGAATGTGTGTGGGATTGTTCAGTAGAAGAAATGTCAGGAGCAGGTCTGAGTTACAGAGCAGAGCTGTAGTTTATGACTGAGCCTAGTGCTTGAATGTACATTATGATTTCGTATGGTATATAAGATTTAGAGGAGTAATGACTTTAGGATCTGGCTTATCTTTCTCACCTGAGATTTCTTCCATTGTTATCACTTAGTGAGTTATTCTTTCAGTAACATTAGTCTGTTTGGGTTTTTTTTTCCTTAGAATGGTTCTTAGAATGCTTTTAAACTTAAACTGCTATATCAATAAGATATTTTACTGACCCTGTACCATAAAAGTTGGATCCTTATTAAATTTCTAGAAGACCTGTGTACTATCACTGATCTGTAATGGTTAATTGACTTCATTAGTTCTCATTATCTGCTGCAAAGAGGATCCCTGTATCTTTGTTCCTTGAAATGAAGAAAAACCTGTTCTTGCTTCACGGTGATGTGGTGTCACAATGAAACTATATGATGAACATCTTAAGCAAGATGCTGAGATTTTTAGGTTACTTTGTGTCTATAGGATGGGCAAGATAAAGCAGAGATAAGTAGTGCTAAGTTCTATGGTCTGCTGCTAGATTCAGTCCTGTAAGTATGCATTTTGGTAACAAGCATATCCTACTTAGTCATCTGCATCTACTGAGCAGAAGACTGGCAGTTTTCCTATATATCCCATCTCAAGTTCACAGAGTGCTTTGTAGATGATGGGTGATCATCCTAACAGCACTGTGAAATCAAAGGTGCCTTTAAACATGTGAAATGGGGAAGCAGGGCCCTGGAGAAACTGCTGTTGCAGCTGTGCTTTCTATCTAAAAGAGCCTGGCTGGGGTCGTGCTTTCTCAGTTTTACTTTCTGTGTTAGGTGTGTGGTTTTTTTCTCTTCAAGGATGTAGTGATTTTCCATTAATGTATTTTCTTTCTTCAGAGTTGGAGGCATTAAAAGACAAATATTGAAAGCTAATTCAAATAAAAGGAAAGAAATCATGCAAGTTTTCTTATGTAACTCTTCTGAGGATAAAAAATATTTGAGGCAGCTGAGGAGTGTAGAGAAGTGTCCTTTAAAATCCAGTTTTGAAGTAATGCCTTGTTTTTCCTCTTTCAATAAGCTTTATTCCTGCAAACTCTGTGCCCCAAGTAGTAGGATGTAATCTGCCTTTCCAGAGACATCTAGTAGTTCCTATGCATGCCTGCACTGGTGGGGTTGCAAGCCTGGGCAATGAGTGTTGTTTTGAAGGCTAAGTGGTTCAATAAATCGAGATTGCAGAAGTGAAAGCAACAGAGCTTCAACCTGTGTGCTCAGCACAAAGTAAGATCACTAGAGATACTTCTGTCTCTTAATGCTAGCCCAAGGCTCTTTTCTTATTCTTTGTTCCTTCCTGTATTAAGTACTGGAGAGGTAAATGAACAAGATCAAATCTGTCTGAATATGTTATGGCATTAGATGGCTTCTTTATAGATATATAAAAAAATCCTATTCTTTTTCTTGTTGTCCAAATTTCTGAGAGATTTAGGCTATCTGCAGTTAAAGTGAGCTATGTTCACACTTCAGGTGTTAACTTTAATATGCATGTCATGTTTGAAAATGTCAGCAGAAAAGACTGAATAATACTTGTTGCGTACGAATCTGAAGTGCATAATTGCTCCAGCTGACATGTATGAATGCACTTTCATTATCGTGTCAAGAGGACACTTTGTGCTTGCAAATGAAGGATGTTTGGGGTTGGCAGTAAAATGGGAAGCACTTGCTTAAATAAAGTTTATTACAGCTTTTTAGAAAAATGTAATTATGAAGTGTTCATACTGTTTGAGAACACTTTTGAAGTGTTAACTTTAATAAGAAAGTGGAGTTATGGTTTAAAGGGGAAGACTCTATGGTGTTCAGAGTTTACTAAAGTGAGAACAACACATAAGTGAAATAATGATGTTTGATTTACATGCCCATGCAATATTCAGTGGGTATGTGAGCTGCTTCCACAAATTAGTCAAGGACTGGCAACCCACTAAACTTTTTTAAATCAGTCTGCTTATTTCAGTGACCACAGGCAGAAAACACACGTAAATGAAGAGATCCAAGCTGAGAATCCAAGGTAGTGTTTAATGCTGCAGTTACATCTAAACAGTAATACTAAATTTATCTGCAGAAATGATTCTCTGTTGTAAAACTAAAAACACAGACCAGAGCAACAACAAGAAAGCAAGCAAAACCAACCAGAGAAAACAAAAAAAAAAGAAATACTAATCCACAAAAATACCTTTATTGAATAATGATGAAATGCAATAGTACTAAAAGCTTCATTCACTATCCATACAGTACTTTATCTTACAGACAGGGATCAAAGTTGTTTTTAACTTCTAATATTCACTGGTGCTAATGGACCTCGGGCCTGTTGTGTCACTCTCAGTAGGTAAGACACATTACAGAAAACTAACCTGGAATTTATATATCTAACATAATCCAACAACTAAAATTGAGCTCTAAACATAGCTTTCCAACTTGCATGGGGCACACTCATCCAAAACTTCTGTAAATTCCAAGTCATGAGAGGTGGTACTCAAATTTATGAGCTGCTGGCCAGCAGCCTTGTGCCTGGTCCATTGATTGTACTGTACACATGAGTTAGGCTGTGCTTCTGACTCTTGTGTTGCTCTTGGCTTAAATCAAGGACTGTTGAATTATGGGCTGCAGTTTCTGGAGAAATGCTGGGTGTGTCTCCTGTATAATATGTTCATGTCACCTCTGCTATAGAGTTAGTCAATGTAGGGAAATGTAGGATAGGAAGCACCAACTGGAAGAAGCAAATAGGAGAAGCGCATGAAGGTAATAGTCTCAGCTGGTGGTGGACATCACAGTCAGCAGCAGCTGGCAGGACCTGGAGATACACCGATCTGGGGGCTGGAGACAGAGTTTAGCCTGGGAAGCTGATTCATCACCTCCACAAGACACCCTCTGCCAGCAAGGCTGTGATGGAGCCTTTGGCACCAAATGAAAGCTGAAGCCCTGAGGAACCACAGATGGCAGTGTTGTTTTCCACTGTTATGAATTCCCTGTCGTAGCTACTTTTTGCACACCCCCATGCTAGCATGACTGAATTTGATCTACACTGCATTCAAGACTTAACAGGAACTTTTTTAGGTCTAATGTCTTTTGCAATTGTTCAGTATTTCTGTTGCTATGTATAGACAAGCTAGTACTCTTATGAGAGTCCTCTCCAAAGAAGATTTTTCCCAATCCCATGTTTTCATTTGTTGTTTAAGAGATTTTGAGAAACTCCAGCAGTGGTGCTGTGTTTAAAAGAATAGTGATGGTCCCAGCAGTGAGGGAGATTTTACACAGATGAAGTAGTAATTCAAATCGTATGAAATCTTCACCATCCATCTACAGAGAAAGCTTATTTTTCTGTAGCTCCTGTGGGGATTTTGCATTTAAAAAGCAGTGTAACTTCAGTGTATCTCCTGCATGTCTACAGACATGTTTCTGCCATTTATTTATTTTTTAGTATTATTATTTATTTGGTTGGTTAGTAGGTTTTGTTTAAGAAATAAGAAAAATAAAATAAAGCCAGTTTAAAAGTCTTTCTTCCTCTTTTGGACAGGAACTTCTTAATGAAATATCTGCTCTGCAACTTCCCTCTAATGTGATGTTTCTGATTTTGATAACCTCTTGGAGGTTCAGAGATGCTCATAGAAGACTTTTCTAGCAATTGTCATGCTTGAAAAGTGGCACTTGTGGTATGAGTGCTGCCATTCAGTGAAGATTCTCATAGGAAGATTTCTTGTGATGTCCATAGAATTGCATATGTTTCTATGGTCTCCAATCTGTAGGGTAATGAGGAGCTCTACAAAGCTGCGTGGGATCATGCTCTCATTTTCAAGTTACTAAACTAATGACAAAGAATTCTGGTTTCTGTTTGTGTTTCCTTAGGTCTGCAGTTTCTTTCTGATAGGCCGAAATGTCACTCAAGTGAGAGCTGAGGGTACTGGCAAATCAGGACAATTTGTTTAAAATAACTTAAATAGTTCTTTTTTTCCTATTTTCTTTCATACTTAATTACCTGTGCAACTAAAGGGAGTCAATCCTCTCATAAGGGTAATTTTATTTACCTTGCTGAATCAAGTAGTAGATGCAGAGACAGAAACTACAATAATCCCCTTAATGAAAGCTAGGGTTTTTTACTAAACACATAATCTTTCCCAAGATTGTGTATTAGGTATCTAACTTAAAATGGCAGAAGCAAAGATCTGTAGCCCTGGAGCTCTGTCTCCATCCTCAACTTGCATTGTATATGTGCAATACACTGCCCCAGAGATTTCAGACAGTGTTTGTACTGTGGGTTTTAAGTATAGTAATGAGAAGTAAAGGTAGAGCCATGCTTAGCTGTCGGCATTATTAGTATTTTTGGATTGGATAGCAGTTTTGTAAACTACTGGCTTTTGTGTGTAGCATTGGAGCAGGCTCCCCAGCAAGGCTGTCCCCCAGGAGGCTGTCCTGGCACTAACTCTCATGGAGTTTAAGAAGCACTTGGACAATTCTCTTAGACACATAGTGTGACTTTGGGGTTGCCGTGTGCCTAAACAGGAGTTGGACTCGATCTTTGTTGGGTCCCTTCCAACTCAGGATATTCTGTGAACTGTTGCATGTTAATTTAAATCAAAACAAATGAGACAGTAGGATGGGCCTCTATTCATGCAGCAATATCAGGTGTGCTACTGTACAGTCTGCTGTACTGTACTGCTACAGTCTGAAAGGAAAGCTGCCCCTTAACCAGAAGTCTGGTTTTAAACTGCTGGATCACATATGTTGTTTGGGGTTTTTTGTAATGGATTCTGTAGATAAACCTCTAGAAATAAAAATCTTTCATGTTCACCCAGCCACACATTCATGCACTCCTGACTGACTGGGATTTGCTGTGGTGTCAGTCTGAATGCTAGGGGAGGCACTTCCATTTCACAAAAAAAATGGAAAATTCTGCTGGCTTTCCTTAACAGTTCAGTGCATGTGATCTCTTACTGCTTATGATAAAATGTCAATGGAAATCAAATGGTTCCAATGAAACTGGCACAGATCTAATGCAAACTAATTATTTCAGTTCCAAGTGTATGACAATGGACTTGTGTTATCAGTCAGATGCTAAATAGTGCCGATATCTGCTTTTAAAACAAGATTAGAGACAGCTGAGTTTCATTTGGAGTTTACTTAAGGAGGTGGTTTGCTTAGCACGGGCTGAATGTACTCCAGATTATATTTTAGTCTGCTGACCCTGCAGATGCTGTGTAGGTGAAGGGCACTGCCCTCTAGCCAGCAGCAGGGAGTAGAGGCTTTCTTTTTTTTGTGGTCAAGACTAGGTTAAATGCCTGTATTCATGTCATGGATCTAATAAGATAAGTAACAATAATTCTGTTGATTTCATCAATCTGAAGATTTACTCATCGTGTGAGGGAAAACTCCTACAGTGGCAGAGAAGCTAATGTTAGTTTTTAATAGATATAAAATTATGTTGTTATTGTTGCATTTTTTGACATCACAGCACTAGAAAGAATGTGATGTATCACTTATTCATATGAACCAGTTATGTTGAAACATGCTGTTAGGTTTCTGACTCTAAAATAGCAATGTAGACTTAGAGATGAGAGGTTCAGGTTCACCTTACAGAGAAGTTGCCTATTGAACAAAATACCACTCTACATAGTGATTTGTATCTGCAACAATAACACAAATCCCAAACTTTGAAGTCCACAAGGGACTTTTACATCTAGGCCAACAATCTCCCCAGCCCTATAGATAGACTTTAGCCATTGGTACTTTTGGCTATCTCAGTGTTTTGATTAGAGCATACCTATTAGACAGGGCAGAGTTACATCTGGAGGTAAATGCTCGATGTGATAAAGCACGCATCTCATTCTTGATTCGTGCAGACTAATGTTTAATCTTACTGTGAAAATTTTGCTTTTGTTTTGGTTTTGAAAAGTGAATTCTACTGGCTCCTTTCCCCTTACTGTGGTTTTATTATGCTGTTGCCTGTAACTTTAGAAAGAATCACTGCAGACCCAGGAATTCAGTGTTTCTGATATTTACTTTTCTATAATTTTCACTTTTTGAAATGATGATAACAAAGTACAGTGTAGCTTTAGTACCAGACAAATAGCAGACATGGTGCTAAGCGTTTGGACTTCAGGCTCCATAGAAAACCCAGAGTGTCTTTAGGTGGTGTTTTTCTTTGTTCATTAACAGTCTGAGGGGGAAAAAAAAAAATCAAGAACACACACACAAAAATAACAATAGCAAATCTATTTCTATAAAAATATTACACCATGAGTATTTGTACCACAAAACATAAAAGAACTTGAGCATAAGATATTGCTCTGCTGTGTACAGGAAGATTCAAGACTACTCTGTTGGAAATAGTCATAGAGAAAGAATTACTTCAACACTAGGTATTAGCTTAATGATTGTTTGTGTGTTTAATTATTTCATTATTAGCCCCTACTGTGCACTTAGCATTTATGAGAAGAGTGAGATGTTCATGGATGCAATCTTTCATTTCCTACTAATACAAAGAGATTACACTTCCTCAAAATTTAGTTCTCTGCAAATGGATGTATGGAAAATGAAATGTATCACATACAGTTGTCCATTGACAGAAAAGAGAAGAGTGTGACTATTCTGCTTTGGGACAGAAGAAACTGCAAGCACACAATCCCTGTAGACATGTAAATAATCTTTTTATTTCAACTGCAAAAATACATAGGAAAACATACCTCCATTATAGCTGGTATGCTATGTGGATTTTATTACAAATTGATTAAAGGTCTGCGAAAGAGTTGTTAAATTCTTTATTCTTTTGAAGTGTTACTTCAGGATTTTTAATAAGTTCTGTTATGACAAAGTAAATCTGAAAAAGTCAGTTATAGCTCAGCTTTTGGCAAATTCAAATGCATTTTCAAATGTGTTTTGTTTTAAATGTGAATTCAGTGCATTCCTATGGTTAATCTCACTGCTGGGTAGCAGTTTAGATAACTTAAGGAAAGGATGATGAAAATTGGTTAAAATTAAAGTAGAACAAGTCATGTCCAAACAAGACTTCTGAGAAGGGAGCCAGGTAACTGGTATGCTTTCTTCTTAGTTCTGTCTTGCATCCAAATTCCAGAGAGAATAAGAATGGGACCACCATCATCATTTGAGGTCCCTTCTAACTCCTAATATTCTGTGATTCTGTGATTTCATGGTTGTAGTGTTAACCCTAGTCATTGGATCCTTGGGTTGCTTGTGTCCAGTACCAGTGCAGAGTTAATGCAAGAGACTCTTACTTTCTAAGATGGGTTGAAGGTGTGGAATAATTATTTTTCCTGCAGTTTTTCTTAGTTTTGTTTGTTTGTTTTTGTTGTTTGGTTTTGGGGTTTTTTTTGTTTTGCTTGGGTTTTTTTGTTGTTTTATTATTCAGGAGTTTTGTTTGATTTTTAGTTGGCTAAAATTGAAGAAGTGGAACATGCCAAATTTCTGTTCCTTAAAGAGTATGAAACCCTTTAGATACCACTTCAGCTTTTCACCACCAATACCCAATCCCTACCTCCACTCCCAGAAGGATTTTAAAAGTATAGAGTCTTAAAATGATGCTAAATTCTGAACTGACCAAGCAAAATGAAGAAATGCTTTAATCCCATATATCAGTTCTAATGTTCTTCTGGTCAGATGTTTTATAGTTTATCTGTAACCTCGGCTAACCTTGAATATAAATTCCAATATTGCACCACTGGAAGATGTCAGAAATCATGAAACATGGTGGTAGTGGTAAGAGAAAACTGAGCTATGGTATTTGGCCAGAGTGAAGAAACTGTGGGATGCACAGTGGTTATTGAGATGATCAGAGGTAAAGAAGTTAGGTAAGGGGTACTAGAGTGTGATTCAGTAATTGAACCATAAAAAGAGGAAAGAAATGTTTTCCAGATTTCAGCACTGCAGGGCAAGGAAAGCTAAGAGAAACCAGGTTAGCATGGCTGGGGGAGGGATGTAAATAGTGTTTGGTGTGTGTATAAGAAAGTTTGGTGTGTATAAGAAACTACTAGGCTGTCGTGGCAAGCAGGTTTGAGATGTACGAGACTGAATAGAAGAGGACTGGTGCAATGTAGAACACTCAATGGACTTTAAAGCAACTCCTTGTAACTACTGTGCTGGTTGCCTTTGGTTTGTGCTACCTCTCTTAAGACTGACTTAACTTGCTCTGAAAGTGTACTTGTCTCATTTGACTGTTACAACTGAACTGGGAGAGCACGTGTCATAAAATGACATCAGTGACAGCACTGTTTTTCCTGTGCCTTAAAGCATCATCTGCCTAGAGGTTTGCATGGTGAACTCATGGCTCTCTGTAGATTGTTTTCTAGTCCCTTGACCATAATTGTCAGTGGCATTGATTACTGGTGACAATACAATAAATTCTTGTTGCTAAAGATCTTGTACTGGAAACTGGAATTTAGAAGTCAAAGGAAATATTTTATTTGCCCTCATTATGTTGCCATTTTCTGTCACTATCTAGGCATGGTACTTGTTATGCCACCTGGCACACTTTGAAGAATGTAAGGAGTCTTAGGACATGTCTAAAACTGTTAGTGTACTCTATGCATGAAGATCATTATGATGTCTAATGCAATTTATTCTCACCATGCCTCAGCTTTTGGAAAAACTGTTGACAGTACAAATCTTTGAGGATTTTGAATTAGTAATTTATAGAGTAGTTTTGGACTGACTAATAGCAAGCAGAAAGTTACTTTTCTGACAAACTAATTAAAGGAAGCATCAGAGGGCTAGGAAGACAAGAAAGAGAACATGAGAAAATGGAGAAGTGAATCTTAATGCTTTTTTGTGAGCACTAGCATTTTGTTATGGTAAGTTTTATGGGAAATCATATGTTATCAAGGTGGAACGCTAGATTCCAGAGTAATCACAGACAAATTTTGAAGAGTTTATTATAAGGCAGTTTTCTGTTTTAAACTGTGAACCTTTTATATATATATATAAAGAGAATATGGCAAATACTTGGTCTCTTTCCCATTTGGAATTTTTGGACAAAAAATATGCTTACTAACAGACGTCAGTTGATCAAAGTAAAACAACTTTGTGAAAATGTATCAGAGGTCTTGAACTTCTGTCTTGATATAGATTACTTTCTGTCAGAAGTCTGCATGGTTTTCATGAGGTTTTCTGTGGGGCCAAATAGTCCAGGAATGTTTTTTTGCTGCTAGGGTGGAAACATGGGTTTTCTTAGAAATGATAGGCTATGTATTTACCAGAGGGAAAACGCCTGAGATGGCTTATACTGAATGTGTTCCTTTTCTTAGGACATCAATTCACAAAATAGAGTAAAAAGGAAGACAAAACTTGTAGCTGTACATCTTGTACATTTTTGACGTGTAAGTTTTGCAGAGAAGCATGTGGAGAGGACTTCTGCTCTGTGTCTTGGGTCAACTGCAGAGAAGTAGTTTGGCTACCTCTTCCTGAAGACAGAGGAAAAGTAAAAATTCAGGTAACTCCGGTCTTTCTAAAATGAACATATTTACACTTATGGAAAATGTTAGAAAGGTCAATTCCATCTTAAACTAGCATAAGATCAAATTCTAAGCTTTGAGTCAGAAAATCATAGGTCAAGCTTTGGATCTTCTGTTTGTTTATATGCAGAAAAGATACCTTCTGACTTCTTAACTCCTTATTTTCCTTACATTGTTTCATGTGATAATTTCTGTGGCATTTGAGCCTCTCAACTGTTCTCTGATGATCTAGTTAGAATGAAGATTTAGATTTGGGGTATTTTTATTTTTTCATTAGTTGTGATGTAACCACACAAACCTCATGAAGTAACTAAAAACAGATGCATTTATCTTTAACAAACAGAATAAGTCTATATCTCTGGTTTCATTCACTCATTTTGATAATCCTGTTTGCCTGAATTCTGTAGTAGTTTCCCATTTTGAAGAATTATTTCATTTTTGAGTCAAAGGCTGGTCAGCTTATATTGATGGAATAAAACCACCAAAGTTTGAAGCAGACATGGGTAGGAATGCTGTACTTGTCTGTGGATTAGAAAAAAACTTAGTTGAAGTCTTCTCCTTCCCCCTCCCCCCCCATATATAGAGATCCAAAACTGTTACTTCAGTCTCCCCTCAAATTAATACTAGGAATGAGGCCTCTACACTTTATTATTCAGCCTGATGCTTCATTGTACATAGGGAGCTTTATTCAACCCTGTAAACAAAAGACATTATTTTTTAGTGTCTCACCACCAGTTAGCAGTATTTCCTTGTACAGCCATAGCCAACCACTTGTTAGTAAACAAACTAGTGACTATAACAGTACAAAAAAACCCTGAACAATGCAGGGTAAATTTGGCTTCCTCAGTATTTGATATTAATTATAGTGCACAATGGCATGAATCTGTTAATGTTTGACTCTTATTGTTAGCTCTTTTCAGCACTGTGAAAATACTGCCCCATGTTGCATTTGTTTGTTTTAGAAGCATTTTTATGTTCTAACTGGACAGTGATGTGTAACTGTACAAAGGCTTTTGCATATGAGGCTAAATGAATGAGCAATTATGTTCTCAAAAGAGGATTTAGAGAGAGATACAGAGCTAGACAAGATTAGAAATAGCACATCGATAGAGAAGAATATTGAATTACGTAAGTTGACTCCCAGAGTGAACTCCTGCTTAATGATTTTGGCCATTACAATAAAATACTTTATTAAAGGAATAAAAGGTTGTCAATAGGGTATTTAACCCTTCACTGCTAAACCTAGAATGCTTATATTTTACCTTTTAATAGTGAAAAAGTACCTCGCATTATCAAACTGCAATAGGTTAAGAGAAAAACTGTTCCTTTAGTGTTGTGTATCAGCCTTAGGGTGAAAGGGGGTTAAATTTTTCTATCTAATGCACATTTGTTCTCATCATAAAGTTAATCTTGTAATTTCTCACAAAACTGGCAATTTTGGGAGAAATGAGCTAATACTGAGATTAAATTATTTCTCACCCTAAAGGAGGCAAAGTATGTTCTTAGATGAATAGCTCAGCATGATACATATTATAGGTAACTAAGGTGTTGCATAATACAAGTCTTGGCTTTTGGCTTCACTTCCCCTATTAGCAGCATAATTATCTGGAAAATAATTAGAAGCTTTTCGGAATAATTTATTTTTATTACAAGTCTTTTGTCCTGGTTTGGGCTGGAGTGGAACTGATTCTGTTTGGTGGCCTTGCTTACCGGCCAAGGCTCCTTTCCATGACTGCATTCCTGAAGCTGGCAGTATGTTTTTCAGAATCTGCCTGGTTTTTCCGCTCACCACCTCCCNNCCTCTTTTTCCCCCCCCCCCCCCCCCCCAAATTTTTGATTTTAATTGGTGCTCTTTCTTCAGAGGGAAAAGTTAACTCCTGTGACATCTGTTACATGAGTGAAACTACAAGTTTCAGCCATTACTTCCCATATCTGGGCTTTCTAGATGGGTGAGTGGACATCTTAAAGAGCACTGAACAGAGTTTCTTACTTCCTTTATCTAGATGATCACAGCTAGTAGTAGAAATGACTGAAGGCAAACATTTTTATAAGGACAAAGTTAAAGTCACAGTTAGTCTTAAATAGTCATAGTAGTCTTAAAAGGTAATGATAGCAATTATCATAAATCTAGGAAAGTCAAGAAATTATTACCATCAACAAGAATAGTTCTTAGGCAGTTAGCATCATTGTTCTTGTTCTGACTTAATATGAGGAGGTAAAAGCTCTTTCAGTAGAATCTCTGTGTGGTCTGTCTGTTATCTGCAGAAGTAGGCAATGTGATTAGACTGCCCAGGTTCTAAATTAATCAAACTAATAATCAATTTTGTTCTACTCAGTAAGGATCTTTACATACAGTTTGGCCTTGTCATGGCACCTAAACATTTTCTTTCTCCTCCAGTTTTTGATAACCTGAATGACATTACTGATTTCTTTTCTGCCATCTGCAGAAGCAGCACTAGCAACACAGTGAAATGACAAGGAACCTCCACCCCCAGTGTTAATGTTGTCAGACACAAGAACTGTTACTGCTAAAAGTCCTCCACACCTTCTTTAGATCTATCACCCTTGAAATGCTCGTAATGCTGATAGTGTGGCCAATCCAAATAGCTACCTTATCCTGGAATAGCCAGCAGCCCTGTTCCAGGGGAGCCATGTTTTCAGAACACTTTCACTAAATTCTGTGCAAATCTCTCTTGCACTCTCTAATTTTTTGAAAGAGAATCTTTGTGTCAGTCACCTCCCTGCTGCATGCAGATTTTGAGTCGGAGGGCTGACATACAAAAAGCCTCAATCTCTTAAGGAGCTGCCACCAGAACACCTAAAAAGCTGTCAGTTTGAGTGTTTAAACAAGACACAGCAAAGGAGGAATAATGATTTTAGAAGAAAAAAAAGACTAGAAAAAAAGACTAGAAAAAAAGCTCAGCTCCACTGATATGTTAACTGGAAATGTAGTACTTACAGTGGAAGGGAAATATTGATGAAGGCATCTGTAACAGGTGAAAATGTTGCTCAGATAGGTTGCTACTAACAAGAAATAGACACAGCATTTATGGCTGTAGAGAGAAGCAGGTAAGGAATCAGATTAGGAGTAGAATTATATTAAACAGATTGTCTCCTTTGTAAGATGCAGTGTTGTCTCCTCTTGTGATGATTGTTGTTCAGGCTGTATTTTAAAGCTACATCTGTGTATGTAATACAGATTTGTACATGACTAAGCCCTCTAAATTAGTTAGTACCTCTTGCAGATGTTGTGTCACTGTGGGTAGGCACAACAGTTACAAGCAGTGGAACCTAAGCAGAGAATCACTTTTTAATAAAAAATGGAAAATCCATGGGAGGAAAGGTTGTCCTCCATGATCTAGGAGTGTGACCTTCTGGTCCTCTGTTTATAGACAAGCCTGAAGAGCATATACAGGTCAGAACTACTTGAGCGTCATAATGTTGAGATTGTGCCAAAATTAAATCGTATATCACTTCCACTTTATGCTTATTTTACCAACCCGATGTGTTGTTAACAATGAGAAGGGTATTCAGCTGCCATCTCTCCCATGGCATCGCTGCATCTTCTCATATCATCATTGGTATACAGTCCACTCATTGTAGTGGGTAGGTAAAAAAAAAGTCCAGGTTTCATTTAACAGGGATGAGTGCTCTGTAGTTAATTGTATAGAATTTATAATATTTAATTGTGTAGAAAATGCAGTATCTAATCTGTATTTTAAAAAGAATATGTTAATACAGAAAACTTTTTAAAGGTTGGCAGCTCCAGAGCTGGAGCCTTTTGACAGTCTTCAGCTATTTGTGGTATATTCCAAAGCCTAGTGGGTTTGAAAAATCTCTGTGGGCTCCCTTTTCACAAACTACTTTGTGTAGGATTACTGAAAATTTATCTGATGATTATTTTCTTTGCTGGTGTTTTTCATGTGTATTTGTGAAGGGAAGAGAACTCTTAAATGACTGGTTCTTTAGACAGAGTATGGACGGTTCGTGTCTTGAGAAGTCAATTTAATGGTACCCAGGAATTCTAAGATATTCTTTCTTGCTGTGCTGAAGACTTGTGTGAATTAGCTTTATTTATTTTTTATCACTTTTTTGTTGAGATGTTTCTTATTTCTTTACACCATGAATATAGTCATGAGTGTGTTTTTGCTTTTAAAACATATATGGATGCACTTAATATTGCAATTCAATACGTTTTATAATATGTATGACATAATAGGGGAAATATTAGAAGTGTTTTGGTTTGCATGAGAAAGGGCATATAATGAAAACAGTGTTGCTGTAGCATAGCCTGATTTATTTATGTGTTTTTTTTAATTTCGAGTCTGATTTCTGTCTCATTATTGTGAAGTCTTTAAAATAACAGGAATTTCAATCCCCTAAAAAAACCCTGTGGAGTAACAACTACAGTTTTTCTCCACACACTACCTCACTATAGCAGCTTTTTCTGATTCCATCTTGAACCCGTTCACTCATGCATAGTACTACTACCTTAACTCAGTCGAAATGTTCTAGGTACTGTCACAGTTACTACCATGTCCAGTGATCCTGGAAGGTGTATATGAACCTCAGACTTAGTGCAGGATTAAAGAAGCATGGCAACCATTAGTCAGAATTACTGTTAAAGTGCAATTGTAAGATATGTGAAAAAGAGGAGATCCTCTAGCATTTTTATCTACTCTGAACTTCTAAACATTTTCTAGTATGATGTTTGTATTCAAAGGAAATACATCTAAACTGATCATTTATTTTTTTAAACTATCTACACTCCCGTTCTCCATTCAGCACAAGAAGTCTAATAAGTTCCAGCATTTAAATTTCATTGTTGGAGGGAAAAGAATGTGTAACTAAAATATATATTCTATTTTTATGTACAACTCTACAAGGAAAATGCAAGTCATCGTCTGTACCTGTGCTGCTTTTGTAATACCAAACATCACTGGTGACGAAGCTTAATTTGCAGTACCCTATCATGCTATCATCTGGCTCAAGGTAGAAGCTAGATGACATGGTAGTAAAATTACTGCACTTGGTCTATTCTTGCCCAACTTGTTACCGGTGCCAAGGGAGTCTGCATTGGCTCTAGAGAAAGCTTTAGACTTCAAGAATAGCTGTAGGTGTATTTCTTCAGCTAGAGTAATCCAGTGCAGCTTTGTCCAAGCAGCAGCTACAGGAGTGTGGGAGAGGTGTGTTTGTAGTGAGAGGTTTGCTGTAGGAGATAAGACAGACAAGTCTGGGTACAGTAATGTTGCCCTGTTTGCTGTTTGCCATTTATATGTTTTGGGTTTAGAGCTTAAAGACTGAAGTGGCATGATGGGAATCCATACAGACCTGTTGATTGCTGTGCACTCTAATGATTTAAACCCAGCTTACAAGTGCAACCTAAAATCCTGGCAAGGTTTTTTTTCCTCGAACTTGGTTGCAGACAGAATTTCTGTACAGATGCAATAGATTTTGGATTCTAAATATGTATTTATCAAGTAGAAAATCCAGCTCATGCTCTATTTTGTGCTCTTTCTCTTTTTCTGGCCACCTACCTCTGTAAAAAGATTTCTGTGCTTGGGACTCTGGGCTGTGAGCACAGAACATGACTCATGCAGTTGTAAGGATTGGTTTCAGATGTGGTAACTGCAAGAAGGCCATTGCAGAATTTGGCCTCGGAGGAAAAATTTCTAGGAGGTTAATTAGCATTCACGTGCCACCTCATGGAGTTGCCCTAAATTGTCAAGCTTGTTTGACTGACTCTTCATACTGCTATAGATTGTGTGCTGGAGAGGAGGAGCCTCCTGTATTCTCAAATAGCATCACTGTTCTGCAGAGCTTGCAGTTAAGTCCAAGCTTCAGACTTCTGTCATGCATTCATTTTGGAAACTCTAACAAAAGACTTCTTTTTTTCAAGAAGGATGGAAGGAAGAGGTCTGTTTCTCACTAAGACAAAGATCATTTCTTACTTTGTAGTGTTTGGATTTATTCCATGATGCTTTTCCATAATAATTGGATTGTTCTTTGAAAAATAAGTGGTCTAGACAAGAAGCTGTTATAAGTCAGTCACTGCCTTTCTTCCTTCCTGGCCCTGAATGCTGGATCTACTCATGCCTTTGGCTACCTGTCTTGCTGATAACTCGCCAGTTAACAGGTGGCAAGTCCCATGTTGCTGGATGTTATTAAATAAACAGTTTTCCAGATGGCTATAATATAACATCTTTAAATAAAAGTACACAAGCTTAGTGTCAGCATCTTATTTATGGAATGCTTTTGGCTCCTGAACTGCTTGTTGAAATTGTTGTAAGCCATTTGGTCACTGAGAAGTAATTGTGTATTACTGTAGACAACAAGCTGTTTGCATTAATTAGCAATCAAAGCCTACTGCCAAATGGGGAATAACATGTCTTTCACATCTCTGCAGATCCTGGTAACTGAAGCTGTTCCAACCCATGGATTCTCCTTTGCTGCATGTTTATAGTATGAACTTCCAGTCCATCTGCCTGTATAGCCATCTGCAAAATCACTAGGGCAACAGCTGGTAGAAATCAAATTGAAGGTTGGAGAAACAGCATATGAAAGTACTTGGGAGTTTGTAAAAAGACATTTGTCTTCTGCAGTAAAAGTAGCTTTTGTGAGCATTTCCTGCAGTTTCCAAAAAAAAGGAAAACTGAATGTTGTCATCTTTGTAAGCATGCTTTTTTGACCACTTAAGGGAGAGATGTAGTAAGTGTGATCATGAGTAACTTGGACTAGCTTTTTGGAAACACAAAGTATGATAGAAGGGCAAACCTTCTGAAGATAGCACAGAAAGCTACCTTAGATGACAGACAATGAGTGGTACTGATTACACGGAATTAACCTCAGAAAGGATTCAAATCTTGCCATTCTCTGCTTCTCCCACAGCACTGGAGGCAAAGCTGTTTGTCTCTGGACAGCAATGTCTCCACAGAAGCACATTTGGATGTAAATGATGACCTAAGCATGAACATTTAGATGTCATACCC
Source organism: Galbula dea (assembly GCA_013399015.1). Taxonomy (NCBI): domain Eukaryota; kingdom Metazoa; phylum Chordata; class Aves; order Piciformes; family Galbulidae; genus Galbula; species Galbula dea. Next base: position 1,324,728 of record VWZX01003412.1, on the reverse strand, counting down.
TGGTTTTGTTAAAAATAGTTGAAAGTGCATTAAAAGACTGGGGAAAACTTTGCAAGAGATGAGGATCTTTGTTCCATGTGGACAAAGAAGAGTGAAGATAAAAAAAAAAATCATCTGGAACTGACACTACAAATTATACTATGGCTTTTTTCCCCTTTAGCCAGTCAACTTTCCTCTTTCCTTGTAAAATATAAGAATAAAATATAAAAATTATACGATATCAAGTGCATTCCAAACTGCAATTGTGTATGATATGCACTCAGAAAACCCTGAGATTCTTTAGTATTTCTTGTGTAGAGCTGTTTTTCTTCCTCAACAGAGCTTTTTAAAAATGTTCTTATGAGTAGAAAGGCTTCATGGGAAAAACTAGGAGTGAAGAACCCAGAGCAGTCTGGTAGTCTGCACCTAGTGGCAAAAAAGTTCATCTGGAAGGTGGGAGCTATGGGTTTAAAAGTTTAGAGCCTCACATGCCTCCTTGCTTGATAGTCCCAGCTGGGTGGGTTATTTTTTGTTTTGTGGTTTGGTTTGTTGGGTGGGGGTTTTTTGTGTGATTTTATTTTTTTTTTGTCTGACTAGGGAAATATTTGCTGACAAAGTTTGTCAGGGTTTGCATATTTCTAGGAAATATTAAATATTTACTACATCCTATGTCCATTTATCTTTCAAACTCTAATTGCATAAACGTAAGTTATGCACAATAACAGCATGTGTCATTGGGAACTGTTATGCTACTGTGGTGGATTGAACTAATTTTCTGTATGTGTTTTGCAGTGCAAGTGACAAGACCTCTTCTGACTCCAGTGCTTTGAAATATTGTGGCATTTTAAATTATCAAATGAATGAGAATTAAGTGCTAAAATATTTTGAGGGCCTTTCAAATAGTTTGGGAGCTGTATTTTGTTGCAATAGCTACCAGAAGCCAGCTAGAACAGCATTACACATATGAACCTAGGGGTGTACATTTGTACCTAGCTAGTAAACATGGTAATTTGAAATCCAGCTCTGCCAGTGTGGTTTCTGCCTATTTTTCTGTGTTGTGTAGAGAGCAAAAACACAACGGGAGAGAGGAAGGAAAAATGCATTCACGTGCAGATCAGTGCTTTGCATTTTGACTTTTTTTGGAAGGAATGCATGTATTGGGAAATACAGTTATTAATTTATGCTAAGCTTAAGTATTAAAAATATTTGCTACTAAAATTGCCAGGTTCTCTGAGTTATTAAGCACAGTATAATGAACTCTTTGCAGAATATAACTAGAACGTGATCTATGTCTGCAGAGGAAGCAAGGGAGCAAAACATATTAAAAAATAAGTTAATGTAATGCAAAATAACCTTGGTTCCACTGCACAGAAATGTATAATTGCACTGATCTTGTTAAGCTGCTCTCCTAGAAGATGCTGCACCCTCTATGCAGAAATACAGTATAATGATGGACATCATTCAGAGTTAGGGTCTTTCATGTTCAGAGTTTCACAGGTGCATTTAACATGTGCAAACAGGGACATTTCAATGAAGCAAGGTATCTTCTAGACAGGAACTCCCACGGGTTTAGGGCTGTATTTTTGTAGCATTGTGTTTCAGGGTTTGGACTTTTATTATTATTACTTTTTTTCCTCAAAGATCTATTGCTGCTTCGTTTGTTTTCGAAGGGCAGCGCACTCACATAATCTTTTAGGATCTTTTTTAACATCTCTTCTGAACAGAGAACCTTTCCTGCACTGAAAACTTAAAAAGCAAGTGTGTGGGATTTGAATCTGGAATTCCCTGGGTCTGACTAAATGCTAACACAGAGAGAGCATAGAACTGCCAGTTTCTGAGGGAGACAGCCGTGTGTGCTGCACAAGATAAAGCAGTGAACTTTTTCCAGACTGGTGACCTTTTCCAGGGGTGGCGGGAAGGGAGTAAAACCTGACATTTTTCCTCCGATCACCTTTCAGAAGACAAAAAGCCCCCAACCCTTAAATCAGATAAGGACAAATCCTCCTTTTTTCCTTTGAAACATTCTGTTTTCAATTGCACATGCTAACTTAGAAAAATTGCTCCTGAGCCAGGATGCCAGGATTTCTCTGCCATTATGGAGAACTGGTTTCAAGAGTTTTTTTTTTTTTAAATAAGACATTATATAAAGTTTCCACTATTCTTAGGTAGGAGTCAAGTGACTTCTCACTGCTGGTAATTGTATCTGCTAATTTTTGTCAGGGAAATAAAAAGCCGCCTGTGTCATTTGGTCACAGCTATGTCTTCCAATATGCCTCCTTAATGTTTCCCTTTTTCACACAGAGCTGTGTTTAGCTTGCAAACATAATGCAAGGTATCAGTATGCCCAACATACATCAGTTCTCTAAAGTGTATCATTCATGAGCAACATTGAAACCCAAACTCTTGCTGGCTGAAAACATGGAGAGAGTTAATATCGTTTCAGTAAAAATGAAATTATTTTGATATAAGACAATTTCTGGCAGGCTACCTTCTGTCCTTCCTGCAGTAAAATAATAGCTTTTGTCACTTGTTTTTAATTTCAAACTGGCATGCTGAGAGGATCTATTTCAAAGATGAAGGAAAAGTGAGACAAAAAGAGATTGTTACTTTCCCCAAATCAGTTTGATTTCTGTCATTACAAAACAATACCTTTACAGAAGATGTCTGAAAACCAGCCAGCGCTACAATAGCAAAGCTATAGATGGTCTGATTATTCATGCAGATATCAGCAGGTTATTCCAAAAGGACTTTATTTCATATTGTTAAAGCTATTCTCTAAAAGAAACAGTAATCATTTTGATGAGCATGGGGAACAATTTCTTCAATACTAATCCAATTTATCTGGACCTTCTGATTGGTGCTTTCAGCTAGATCTCTAAGCACAATATTAATTATTCATTAAGGTACTTGAAGGGAGAATATTTGCATAGCCATACTGTCAAATTGATGAGGCTTTGCATATGCACCATAGGAAAAGCTTTCAACCTAGTGCTAAAACTAGAGATGGTACTAATAAAATTGTTTAAAAAATTATCTAAAAAGCCAAGAATAATTTGAACTTTCTCATAACCACAGCACATTTATTTTTATAGCACCCACGTGTCCTATTGAGAGATCATGAAAATATTCTTCCTACAGCTGGTCATGAGGGTATAGACTAAAAAAAAAATATACCCTCAAGAACATTTACATAATAAAAGGTCATAATAGGGATAATAGGTAATAAAAAAGAAGAAAGTAGTTTTGTGTGAGAGGGAGGAAAGAGTAAGGCTGGCATTTAATACACTTATAGACACTTGGAAACACAGGCTGTTTTTTATGAGAAATGAGTGTCCTGTCAATATATGCATAGGTGGACAGAGGGTCATCTGGCTGCTACAAGACAGGGATGTCTCTCTTCATGTGTGCATGTTAAGCAGCAGTTACTTTTAACAAGGTAAATTTAAAAGAAAAAATTAAAAGTAAAACTTAAAAAAATGTTTAAAACATCTTAGTAGTCAGAAAAGCAGCAAAATGGCTACACTATGACCTAGCTGGAGTTTCTACAGCTCTTCATGTGAGGGAACCAGGCTGGAATGTGCTTAAACTTTTATCTTATTGCTTTCTCCTACAAATTGAGCTGTTCAGAGGAAGAAGCTCTTACTTCACAGCATACAGAAGCACTAAAAATTACTTCAGGAGCTGTTGCCTGAGTCTCCATGTATTTTAGTACAGTTTCTCAGTATCCAGTCACAGCAGCAATGCTTAGTTACTCTGTGTGAAAATGCAGACTGGTTCATACTTTCAAATATGACATCCATGCTAGCAGAGAAGGTCAGAATGTTCCAGGTTCTTGAGCTTAGGGGACAGCATTATAAATTTTAGGAAATGTTGAACTAGAATTAGTTGCTTTACCAAAACACAGGCTTAGCAGCCCCTGAAGTAGATGGCTAAAAGTCTGACACAGGAGATTAAGTTTTTACTCACAAGGTTGTAATAACATCATGTTCCAGAAAGTGAGGTGGGACATACAGGAAAAAACTGACCCCTTCCTAACGGCTACTCAGGTTATTCCCTTTGCTAAAGCTATGTGTGATTTTAATTTTGTTGCTGAAGTTCTGCCTTTTTAGTTACTCTAAAGGGATTTTACTGCATGTAGCTTTGTGGGATCCAATGTTCTGGTCTGCAGTTGCACATGTAGGCTACAGTCAATGGGAACATTGTAATAGGGATGTGTTCTTTACATGGCTTACTTCTGCATAAAGCTTCATGTTTCAGAGACCCTCTTTCCATAGTGATATGAACAGAACTGGAGTTGATGTATGCATGACACATGTGAGCCCCAAAGGTTATATAGCTCTACTTGTTCAGAATTAGAACACTGGAAATGTCACCAGTGGATTAAGAACAGCATAGACCCTTTGATTTATTACACATCCACAGCAACTGGTGTCTGCAGTTTTATTGCGAGCCTCAAGATGCTGTGCCTTTATTTAAAACTAAAGGTCTGAGCTATCAAGTTGTGTGACTACATGACATTCTTGCTTATTTTAGAGCAAACTGAACTTCAGGCCTTCATGATAAACTTCAGCCATAATTATTAAAAGCTGAAGGCAGATTGTTTTAAAGCTTGTGATTTTTAAGGCACTGCGTTTACATGCAGACGGCTGTATTGCATTGCATACTTAGAAACTGCTTCTTTCACCTGCTTCTGTATGAATTCATGTGCACCTCTCTGAAGTATAAACCTTTTTTACTGAAAACACAATTATATCAGAAGTATTTTACTAAAGATAACGGATTAAAATTAAGGGTTTGCACAATAATTTCAGTGTTTATGCACTATGAATTTATTTTTAATTCTATTTTTATCTTAGTTCAACACCTTATGAAAAAGATAGTAGTAACTTTCCGATATTAAAGTCACTTGAAAAATAGAATATGGTACTGCATCAACCTCACATCAGTTTTAGTACAGTAGTATTGAATCTTCAATGTGTGATTATAGCAGAAAACCAATTTTAGTGCAGATCTATGGAGAAACCATTACAATGTAAACTGAAATGTTGCCAAATCAATTATGCTTTCATTCTAAAAATGAACTAAATTAAACAGAAAATAATATGCTTAGATAATGCTGTCATTCAGAAAGCAAGCCCAGAAGTTAAAGTAATTCCTAGCTGAGTGCCACAGGGTTTTTAAACTCGGTTTTGTCATGCCTCAGGAATTGCAGGCTAAAAGCATTTGATGATGCAAGGTTTGGAAATTTCTTAATGTGCCAAGATGCAGAAGATCAGAGGCCAGATACTGTCAAATTTAATTTCAAGTATTCTTACTTTTGTACATTAGTCTTAAAGTTTTCAGTCTCTTGGAATGAATGTGTATGTTCGAGATGCATTGTAACTGAAGGCAATCAGCATCCCAATCCCTTGAGAGTCTTTCAAAATACTTTTTTACCTTTTTTTTACCTTTAACAGTTCTATACACAACCTGAGTATTATTAAAATGCCCTCTAAAGTGAGCCTGACAATATTGGGATTTCATTTTGAAAACAGAGATGCATTTAATTGAAGATATTAGAGGAGAGAGAAAGAGGCTGGCTGTGATGCATGTTAGAAAAGGCACATACTCAGCTTCTGTCCTAGAATCAGAAGGCACCTAACAATGGTATTAAAAAATGCAGTGCTGCACTGGAAGAGAATATGAATTTAATCAGTATTCATAACATATATTGATATTCTATCAGTAAAATGTTGCTGTAAGCACTAACCTATTTGCATGCAGAAGAATGCTTCCTTAAATAGGAAAATAAATGAGGAGTTAGTCCTGATATGGGAAAGGTTTCAGACTATTTTCTTACATTCAAAAATTCAGCAGCCTTGATATGATTGCTGATTTTTAAAGAAATTACTATGACAGTAAGTATGTAACCACATGAATGAAATCAAAGGACATATTTCAAGGAGGTTTTGATAATCATTTGAGATTTCATCTGAATGCAGTATTAGACTTTAGAGTTGTTACACTGCATGTCCTCCCCTTTTCTTTTCCCATTTCCTTCTTCCCCTTTCCTTCCCGTTAACATAAAATCTTTAGAAAACATGGCCTGCAAGATCTTGCAAACAACCCAAACATGTCTTGGATTGACTCTACTTGAGTAAGCCTATTCAAAATGAGTTTACCTCTCTGATCCACACAGATTAAGCCACACAAACCAGCTGGGTTTCTCTTGCTTGTACAGATCCTACTGTCTTAGGTGGCTATGCTGCTCTGGAAAACAACAACTCCCTTAGACATTTGTCCATCCTTAATTTAATTTTCTGTGCATTTTTTCTTGTGGCCAAAATTTGCAGATATTTTGGACTGTGTGCAGACATATTAGGGTAGAGTCATCCTTTTACTCCTTTTAAGTACCTGTAGTTCAAGGCTGTGCTGATGAGGCTATGATTGCTAACACCTTCTAATAACATACTTCAAAATTCAAGCTGAGTTTAGCCTGCATGGTTGATTTCACCTATTGAAAGAGCTACAACTGCTACAACAGAAATTGAATCTGACATCCAGATGCCCTTTAGGTAATAGAAAAGTGTGAACTAAGTTTACAAGTGAGCAAAAGGTATATGGTTACATACAGATGCTGCAGACCTACTTCTTAGTTTTAATAAAATGGTGTCTTAGGCCAAAATCTAACTCAGGTGTCTAAAGGCATGTGTCTGTATTAGAACTGAGCAGCAGTTTCAATGTTCCTTTTTGACTGTGTGATAGAAACATTTAACTGGTATAATTTAACAGAGAAAGGCAATTGGTACACTTTTGCATATTGGTCATTCCACCTAATAGAGTGCACCTAAAAGTTAGTAAATGAACTGAGGACATCACATGCTGTTGGAAATAATTCCAGTTCTGTTGAAATAGTGTCTGTGTTTTGGCATGCTTTTTCCTTAGGAAGATTAAGTAGATTACTTCTTTTTTAACTGATGAAATTAATGACTGTGCATATGGAATTAAATTCTGTACCCACCTACACAAAAGTATGATTTGACATGAGATCCTTTGCCTGTTTCTGTACAATTCTACACTGCATCTCCAAAGCCTACACTTAAACCTGAAATCTCCAAATTTGTGGAAATTATGTGAATATTGGAACACCTCCATGTCTTGTAGTTGTGGTTTAGTGAAATGCCAGTGTCCAGAAGGGTAAACATTCTGGATGAAGAACATCAGGATGCTGCTACTGCTTTAATTCGTAATTAATTTCACTGTTGCCAAATGTTAATACAAAACCTAGCCCCTCTGTGCTTCAAATCTAAATTCTGATTTAAATCTAACTTTCTCTAGATCTGTACTGTCTCACTGACTGGTCTGACATAACTACCAAATGTGACTTAAATGTTTAATCTTTAGAGGTACTTTTTTTTGAGAAAAACACCTCTGAAACTTCAGGAGGAAATACCTGCACTGAGCAGATTTCCTCTTAAAAGTAATAAGATTTTCATTTAAATAAACATGGAAACAAGTATGTCTGAGTAGCCTGTACTTTGCAATTTCCATTAGGGATATAGTAGTTATAATTAACAAATATTTAGTAACCAAAGATGGAGGAGTTAACCTCTACAAATAGCATGGCATATTTTCAGATAAGTGCTTGGCACTTGCTGGGCTGAAAAAAAAAGTGAATACAGTTGTCTGCAGCTAGAACAGTCAGTGCTTTCAAAACTACTTTCCTTTCTCTTGGCAGAAACTGAAGTAAGCCACCCATTATTTAACAATGTTCAAGAGAGCTTAGTTTTCATTTTTTTAAACGAGTTTGCTCATCAGGAGAATCCAACAGTTACATACTGGAAGCATGTTATCCTGATAACTTTGCATGATGCTGCATGTATGATGGTCTCTGATGCCTAAATCTATCTTAACATTGTCTCCAAAGCCAGTGCTGCTTTTCAACTTTCAGATAACATTTCCATGGCCAATTGACTTTATACCATGATGCAGTATCAAGTTAAGCAGAGTAATTGTTTTCTGCATTTATTGTTATTGCATCAAGTACTTATCAGTGTTTGAACAGAAGGAACTTAAAATTCACAAATGCAGCTAGGAGACAGAGGGAAGCAGAGGATCTTCAGGAAGGATTCTCTTGTTTGTAGTACTGACTGCTACTCCCAAATACCATTTATCGAAAAATTAACTCTAAATTAATACTGCTGATTTGAAGACTGTTTATTCAATATGGTAGATATGCAGCATTATGCTTTTTCAAGGGACTAGCTTACTGATTCTCCACAATGGTTAAGGCAGTGCCACCACTTCTGTTATATATTCTTCTCCCCATGCTCCCTCTATAAGTCTGCTACTAGGTAACATGGCAGCCTTGCTCTGTCAGGATCATTGTAATCTCCATATGATTGGGGTTGTCTACTTTCCTGAGTTACAGTATAGATCTCTCAAGACACTAATGCTGGTGTAGGCTGGGGATTTTTGGTTTTATTTTCTTTTTGTTTCTTTTGGAGGTGGTTGCTGTTGTTTGGTTTTGTTTGTTGTTGTTTTTTTTTTTAACTGCCATGGGAGATTATCCACTATTCCTTAAGTCCATTTGATTCAAGCAAAATAGCCATGATTATCATCTTCTGTGCTGCTGTAAATTAGAAGGAAAAATGGAGAAACAGATAGGAATTAGGAACAGTTTTGAGTTTAACAATATCAGTTTACTGTTAAAATAGCAAAATCCAAATGAGAACCATATGTGCTGTGCATTTCACAATACTTATATATACTCTCCTAAAATCATGTGAGTTAAAATTAATGAATAATTACAAAAAGAGGTGTTTTTTTTTTCTAAAATATCTTTGAATTATTTTAGCCTGCCTACTGGATTTGGGTCTACAGGGAAGTTCTGTAGTAGACAACCTATAATATGGATAGTGTCCTTAAACTTGGCAGAAACAATAAGCAGCTTAATATTGAGCAGCTTCAGGTGCTCTGTTCTTGTTCAGTGGGAAATTTAAAGAACTTTAATGGCAGAAACTAAAGTGAGGTAAGTGTGCCTCCAGGGTCTAACAAAGATGGTAAGGGACTTAGTCTGCTTTTACACCTCAGCACTCTAGGTGATTGTACAGAATGTCTCCCCTATGCTGTAATGTGGTTAGTTGGTAGTAGAAAATTTTTCTAGGTTTATAGTACTTTGTCAGGATTTGGTAGGCATAATGCTTTCTGTTTTCTTTTTCCTGCAACTTCTCATAATGTTTCACATCTGAGTGTGGTGTCTGAAAATGCTGTTGTGGTGCCAGGAGACACTTTATTTCCAGATTCTGTGTTAACATTTCTGGAAATATATTCTGCCAGAGGCAGTAATTAATATACTTGGGCAATCTACTACATGCATCAGCAAGCTGAGATAGTTTGCTGTGCTCATTTCCTTGATTTAATGGGTCTGTCCCAAACCCTTGGAGGATGGTTACAGAAGCTGCCTTTTGATTCTGGCTCTCATTACTGCTCTTTAGTAGACTGACTGTGTATCAGTACTGCTTCCTTCTGCATTAATTGAATTTGAGGTAGAGGAAAGGCGGCACATAGATAACCATGCAGCTTTGGGAGATGCCAAGGCATGACTGTATGTGATACCAGATCAGCTGATGTGCAACATCCCTTTCCAGATATGAAGAAACTATCTGAGGAGCAAGCCACCATCTCATTTTGTGGTAGTCTGACCGCCTACTCACAGCTGTTAAGTAATAGGTGTACTTTACATCTATTTTTTTGCTTTATCTGCAGTTCCTCTCCATATATCCACACCAAGTGCATATTGATTGCCAATTGTCTAAAAATTACTCAGACAAAAGAAATCATATTATATTTATATATACAGCCCTCTATATAAAAAGAAATTAAAATACAGCAAGGAAAGACAGATTTCTCCATGGAGAGCATTCACCAAGAGAATCTAAAATGCTAGAGAAAAGTGTGGGATGAGTAGAGTTCATGTTCAAACTGTTCTAACTTTTCACTCCTCGAGGAATAAAAGCCTCAATATCCCAGGTGATGGTTCTATTCATACTCTGGAAACAACCTATGATGAGGCAATGTTTGGCAATGAAAAGAAATCTGGAGAGCTACAATAGATCACATTACATTGCAGAAGCATTCAAATGTTGGTCGTGTGTGCACAGGTTATTTAAAGGCTTAATGATGCCTTCCTTAGCTTAGAGGAATTCCTTCATTAAATCAATGGATACCACTGTAACAGGTAATGAATAGACTGCCAGCCTAAATGCAAATAGGACAGTTGTTAACTTTCAATTGAATATAAGTGGTGAAGTCAAATAGTGTGTTGGAAATTGTTGGAATTCTAAAGAAAAAAAAATACATTAAAAGCTGAATGAATGAAACACAAGATTGGAGCCTTGACTACTGAGACTATAATGAGAGAACTATGTAAGGAAACAAATAAAAAAAAAAAAAGGAAATAAAATGACATGATAGCATCCTATTGACTACAAATGTATATTAAAACAAATAGTGTGATCATAATGGCACAGGATTTGGAGCAGAAAGGGTCAAGACAATTGGTAGAGTTTGAGGACATTTTCAGGAGATAGGGAAGCTTCGACAAGAAAATAGAAGTGAAGCCCATTCCATGCTTTGTTCTTTAAGTAGGAGTGAAAAATATCTGGAAAAGCTTATATAAGGACAACTGAAAGAGGAATGGAATGAAAGTCTAACTTCCTTGCAAGACTGTTGTGGAAAGTATAACCCATCAATTAGCTGAGTGATGATTAATTAATGAATTAGTTGTCTCTTTTGCTTCTAAACAGTTTTCTCTTGGGCAAATGGAATAGCAAAGGACAACTATCAGCTTTTTCAGCTAAGATGTCATAGTTTCTTTGAGCAGAAAAAAATTATATATGCCTTGGCATCCAGTCTTTTTGGAAACCAACCATCAGTGTTGTAAAACCCTTATTACTAGTAAAGCATTGGAGAAAGTCTTAATTACCACTGCCTCCACAAGGCACTACCATGATGCTAGTTCCTTTTCAACTGAGCTACAGGGCAGAAGATATGAAGCTGGAGGATGAAGTATTTGTATCTAATAGTTCTTAGGAAAAGACAAATTAGCTATAGATATTTTGCTACCTATCTCTGCATCATTTCACACAGACAGCTGTGGATTCCTGCTATCCTATTTCAGACGTGTGACAAACAGTAGGGTTCTGTTCTTGCTTGGCTACAGATAAAAGATTAAATGCTGTTTATGAAGTTTAACCTTCCTCCGTAGGATACTCTGACTTCCAGAATAATACATTTTTCTAGTGTGTGCTTCAGACTGAGCAATGGATGTGAGTAGAATGAGTTAAGAGAAGATGGAGAAGTAATCCCTTTGTTGTGCAGCTGAAACTAAGGCTTTTCATTGCCTTTGAAGTCTCCTTGCAGTAGGAAAAACTGATATTACCGATGGACTGCTAACATCGTTGGCCATGTGAATGTAGGCAACATGAAGAAACATAAGCATTTCCTTAACAATGTGGTCATAACTTCAATGAATGCTCTTTGCCATTCGGACATACAAACCTAATGTTTCCCTATAAATAAGTAAAGAAACCATTTCTGTATAATCTTTTCTCTGTATTTCTGTATAATCTGTTTTGAAAATATTTGCCTGTAGAAGATATTTTATGATTTACATGTAGTTAGGAGGTATGGTATCCACATAAAATCTATACTTACATTTAAGAAGTGCATCTCCAAACATTTCTTTCTGGGTTTCAATTGGTATATTTTCTTCCTTTGTATTAGAGAGGTATTTCAGTTGTGTGTTCAAAATTTGCTGAACTATGGTTTAGAGCAGACAATTAACAGCTGTTAAATAAGATTATTGCAGGCTGTTATCTTCATGTAGTGTCAATACAAATGCTAATTTCACTCAACTTACACAAGGCCACCCTACTGCCAGGTACCTTGTACTCATGATAGGTTATATTCCTCTTAGACATATTTTGTCACTTATTTAAAACAGGTATTGGTACCTTTTATGGCCTTGCTTGCAGCTCATTGACACAAGTCAGAATTTCACAGTACTGTTATGCATGTGAGTAAGAGCTAGAGTGAGGCCTAGCCCAACAGAATTGTGAGAAACTAACATTTCCTAGTGTTTCTTTGGCTGTGATTATAAACACAATTTTGATAATGAAAACAAATCATGCTTTTCATCTTTTGATTGTTTCACCTCTTGAAGAGTGCCATTTGTGCTCGGAGATATGGTAGAGTAAGAGTCATCTGTAAGTGATGTGCTGTGGCTAAATGGTGCTCATTCAAGAACTGCAGTTTCAAGTTCAAAGTGTGCTTTTTTTCATGCAAAGTTAACTGCCATTTCCCTCTCTCTATCAACCTTTCCCTCCTCTCGTATTTCAGATATGCCAGCAGTAGATGCTTTGTTCTTCCCAGGGTAACTTCAGGATGCAATAGTTTTCTAAGCTTTGCTGTTGAGACAACGTCATGGGAAGGCAACGTTCCCCTCCCTGGCCTTTACCATATATTTCCACTGTTAGCCTTTGGCTGGCAGTAGCAGTCATACACACAGGCCCAATCTGTCAGGAAGGTAATACCTCAGAAAGGCATTTCTGGTGCATTAGGTCCCTGCCTTAGATCTCTATGCAGCCACAAGGCAGTCAACAAGAACATACAGCAGTTGGACACTGTGATTGCTTCTTTGGAACAGTACAGGCTTAGATTGGCCCCTCAGAACCAGCTGGAAAGCTCTGCCCTTAAGCTGTGATTTCTTCTGAACTTTTATCTTTACAGACAGTATACATAGTCCCTTAGGACCCGTGCTAAGATCTTGGCAAAGAAATTGTTCTTTGAATGCTGCTACACAAAGGAGTACTGGGTATTTTAAAGGAGAGTTTGCTCAGTCTTTGCAGAAATATTATATGTAAACAGTTCTTACCTTAATGTTTAAGAAGGCAGCAAGATGCTTTTGGAAGGTGTTCCCTTAGGTTTGACTTCTATGCTGTTGGCCCTATTGTTTGGGAAATTTCTACATTTACAGGTAAATTAATGCTGTCAAACGTTGCATGAGAAGGATTTTAAACTGTGAATAGAAAATGAAAGGAAGAAAGAAAAAAGTCTGCCTTACAGTTTTGGTTTTACTGTTGTCTCACAATGTCAATGGGAAAATTATCTTTATACACACTTTGTTTGTTTAAATATGAAAGTAATAAGCTTACTACTACTGCAGTGAAAGGCCATGTAATAAAGGAGGGTGTATTATATATTCTGTTCTCTCTAATTCTTCTGATTAGAAACTTGTAAGATATATAACAGATGTTCTATAGTTAAAGTTTAGACTTGGCTTTCTAACTAAATCCTTGAAAATAGTTACAGCAAGTGAAAATCGTAAGAAAATTAAACCTAATTTTATTTTCAATAGTCCTGTATAGTCCAGACAAAACTACAGCAATATTCCTTCAGAGTCTTCCTAAGTTTTATATAAGTAGGTCATAGAAGTGGAAATTAAAAGCTTATTTAAGCATAAAATGGTAATAAAAATTGAATGAAGTATCACTGGAAAGTGTCAGAAATCTCCAGTTTAAATAAACATAATCAATCACTTCACAGGCAGCAATGCGTTGTTCTTAATTACACCCAGATTTATAACATAGGAAAATTAATGACTAAAGGATTAGAGTTGATATTTAATGCTCAGAAAATCTTATTAGGATAAAGGGGTTAAGGTTTTGTTTTCATATGGGTTGAGATTTTTCAGTCCTGTGCCAGTGTACCTTATACTTGCATTACAATGTTCATTTATTTTCAGTACCATGGTAAAGTAAAATATATATTGGTTTGTGGGCTTTCAACAATTAAGAACCAAAATGTAACAGGGCATGATAAATGTATGACTGATTATAACTATTATAAAAAGAATATGTTGAATGTACAGTTTTGCAGAAACAAATTTCACTTCTCACTTGCTCTGCAGAATAACAAACAGTTAAGCAAAATTATTTTTAAGTAGTCTGTGGTTTAGAGAGCATAAATAATTTTATGCTTTAGGATTTTACCACTTGTTAGGCACAAGAGGTAGGTGAATTGTTATTAAACTAACAATTTTCTGATAAATTAACCATGTTTCCTATTAATGAAATATCTAAAAGCAGCCTTTGATTTTGATTCTTCATGAACATTTGAAAAACACTTTCTTCCTTCTGATGATTGATTGTTAAGTATTTCCCTTATTTAGAAGCTACTTTTTATTTGTAACAAGTGACCAGTTATGGTAAGCTTACTTATTTTCCTCTGCTTGTGGAAGACAAACTTTTTACCCTAAAGAGGAGAAAAAATATTGCTAATGACAAATAACCATATTCCTCTCTAAGTAACTCTTTCATGTCTGAAATGTGAAATGAAGCATGGCTACTCTTCATAGTTTTTTAATACAAACACACTCCTATCTGCACTCTTGACGAAAGCAAATCAAAGTTCAGGTACAGATGAATAAAAATGTTTGGGAACTGACTAGAAAACTTTCAGATAATTGTTCCCTATATCAATTTCAGTCTTGCTGTCAGCTCCACGGGGCTTATTAATGTTCCCATTGAAGTAATCTGAACTTTCATTTAAGAGAAATCCTTGAAAACAAAGCCTCCATGGGAGTGGCTTATAGCCTGACCAAGGAGAGATGATGAGAACCCTGCAGAAACTTTTGGCAAAGGCTGTGTGTAGTGTAGCAGCATGTGGCACTTAACCCATCTTGACAGAGGCACAAATAGCTGTCTTGGAATACAGTTTATGTTCTGTGCCTTTTTGAGAAAAAACTTGTCCATGGTTGGTTTTAGAGCTCGGTGCCAAAATCTAATTAAAACATTGAGCCTGCCTCAAGGTATTTGTGCATGGGTCCCTTTGACTTAGTAGTCTTTGAAGTGCTGGCCTTTCTTAATGTGCAGGTCAGACTTTTTTACTGGGGTAGGCAGATAAGCTCTAAAGCAAAAACTTGTAGAGAAAATGCTGTATGCTTTAGCATCATAAAAGCTCTAAAACTTTGAGTCAATGGGGAATGTAATAAATGTAGCTCCACAAAACTTTAGCTGCCTCTTCAATCTGCAAACAAAGATGCCTTTCATTCAAGTAATCTAAATACAGTGCAAAAAAGTTTGTACTCAGTACTAGATTCTATCATTGCTAAGGGCTATGCCACAGGCAAAGCAGGTGGGGTGTGAGGAAGCCAGCTTTTGATCTTAAGGCTAATGAGAACTGCAGCAATATGATTCTGTCAGCATTAACTAGCAGTGTAATTAGAAACCTTATATTACATGTGTTTGCATTGGGTGGTGTGTGGCACAGTACATTGTGAAAATAACAGTTGTAAATACTGTGAAAGTATAGAGGCAGAGTGAAGGAACAATACTGACAGTGAGAGCATGAGATAAAGCTACTAGAACTGGATTCATGCTTATTCTTTGACCCATGTAATCTAAAAAAACCAAACCAAAGCAAAAACCAAACCAAACCCCCAAAAGCAAATCTTTTAATATGCAATTAATTGGAATGATTAGTGTTTTTCCATTACTTGGAAGCATCTATATAAAACTCATCAGAACAATGATTATTTCCATTACATATTTGTACAGATCTAAAGAAGAAAAGGTCATGCTACAGTAATTTCAAAATTAGAAGACATATTTTTGTTAGAGACACTAAAGAGAATCCTTGAAAGAATGCATATTGCGTGTTATGGTGGTGGTTGGCAGGGTGAACATTAAGGATGAAATTCCAACTCAGTTGATTTTTATTGTCAAAGATCCCAGGGATTTCAAGGTGGCCAAGATTTCAGTCTATGTATTTCAGAAGTGTGCTGAAGAACACCTCACACTCTTAACACAAAATGAGCAATGGGTAGTGTTCTTATGTCCTGTTGGTAAAGGAAGGCCACAGACACCATTACTTTTATTCGTACTTATGTGATAAATGTGCATATTGTATAGATTAATGATTACTCTGATTAATCTGTCTTTTTCTTATGCAAATGGTTCTTTTTCTGTTCACGGGAAGGAGTGCAGAATTCAATATAAAAGTGAAATTAAGTGAGAAAAAGACATGGTATGAGTGCAATCATAGAAAATGTACACTGTAATTTACGAGTGAGGCATCTCTGTGCCAAGTTCTGGGCCATTTATATTGATATTCAGGGTTAAAGTAGAATTGGTATGGCAGTATAACAATCATGTGAAATACATGGTCAAGCTCATGTTTATTTTAGGAACAGTCAATTAAAAAAATGAAGTAGTAAAAAAATGTTTTTCCTTGGTTAAAGAATTTTAGAGTAAGAACACTTGTAAATGGATTTATCTGGTTTACACTGTCTAGAGATATTAGATAAGGTGGATTGGGTTTATGATATTGTTTATTATACACATTATTTGTTTTGGAGGAGTTTCTTCTTTACCAGAAAGTATTCTAAAAATCCAAACAAAAGCATCTACCACTGTCATATCCAGAAAAATATTATGAATGTTCCTTATTTGTTGTATCTATGGCTTTTGTTATGCCATGCAAAGGTATGCAGGTAGGAGTCTGTGTTCGTGGTCGATACCCACACATTGCACACCCAGACTGTGGCCCTCGGTGCATTGTGCAGCAGTAAAGAGTCAAAAATGTGGTGTTCATGCCCTGTTCTTTGGTCATTGTGTGCACCCTGAAACCTGTGCAGTGTCAAGTGAATTTGCTGGTAAGCAAAGGAATATAGATATCCACAGAGCATGGAGCTCCAGAATTCTCTTTCCCAGTTCTTTTGCAGAAACTACTTAATGTAAAGCAACAAGGCTTTAACTCACTATAACTTTTTAAATTGCTCACAGAGGTGCCTGAATTCTGACCAACCCTTTAACTGTTTTTTTAAAAGATAAAGCAGGAACCAGATTTGAATTTGACTACTAGCTATCATCTTGTCAGCATTTAGTATTGCTATGATAGCACAGAGAAAGAGAAATAATAAAAATAAATAATAATAATAAAAAAACCCCCTGAAAATAAAAGAACTCACTGAAACAAGGGAACCACTTGGGATTTTTCTCTTTTTCCTGGTTTCATTCACACTCAATAAAGCAAATGGCATATGAAAGGACCAGCAGTGATTCATACAGCATTGTATGTAGCTGTTTTGGGAGTGCTGGATGATGTACTTACTATTTATGTAGTTAACAGACAGAGTTCTAGGAAGCTTCTAAAATGCTTAAGAGACAAAGAGTGATTTGCGTTTTCACTTACAATAATCAGTGTCTTATGCATCAGCTTCAGAGCTCAGGCAAATGGACTAATCTCATTGATGCTTTTCAGACTCTTAATAGTAGGTTGTCTGCAAAGTAGAAATTATTCTTATGCAGTAAGACTCCCTGGAAAAAAATAAACTAAGTATGAAAATAACTTTGTTAATGTTAGAAATAGGCAAAAAAGGAAAGCTTGGA
This sequence comes from Galbula dea, assembly GCA_013399015.1. NCBI lineage: Eukaryota > Metazoa > Chordata > Aves > Piciformes > Galbulidae > Galbula > Galbula dea. The sequence continues at coordinate 1,307,317 of VWZX01003412.1, read as the reverse complement.
GTGGCTGGCAGTTCAGATGTCAGCACCAAAGGTCCAAGCACATATCTTAGCTCCAAGTTGTTTCAAACTTCACAAAAATCTAGATCCAAATATTTTGATTTGAACCAATCTTCAGCCAGCTGTGTAATTGCTCAAATAACCAACACCAGAGTAGAAATAAGTGTTAAAATACCAAACCAAAACAACAAACTCCAAGCAACCAAAACAAAAAAACAAACCAACTAAACAAAATCACTTATTTATATTGCTTCAGTGAAGTACAAGTATTTGGTTATGAGGTATATTTTAAAAATTTGAACTTTCAGTGTTTTTATATGAATTTTAAATTCATCTCAGAATAGCCCATTTCAAAACATCAATACTTAACTTTGCAAGTGATGTTGTGCTACAGACCTTTTCTGAAATTAAACAAGTTATCTTAGGAAGATCAGTGCACTTACTGAAAAAATATTTTAGTAACTGAAACCTCAAAATCACTTTAATTATCAATTAGAAACTAAATATTAAAGAGATTTAGTAAATGATGGAATATCACAGATCTTCCTTTCTAAAAGGAATGTTTTGTTTTGGAAATGTTTAAAGCTTTAGAACTGTTTTAAAAGACTTTATGAAACTTTTTGTAGTGGAACTGACTTCAGTTTCCCCAAAAGTGACAATTATGATAGGGGAAAAGAAGGGAACAAGAGCCTTTATTGTCTTAAATCTCACCAGAAGTTCTTCCAAAGAGTAAAATCACAATAGTGTAGTCAACCTGAAATTATTTTTTTCTAAAAGACAGGAGGTTTTCCTTGCTATCTTAGAGTGACCCAATTTTGATATTTGTATGTGTGAGGATGGAGATTCACACATGAAACTGGAAACTCATAATAGTCAAGTTCTCACCTTTGTGAGCCCTTACCCTGCATTAGGCCAGACCACTTGTTTGTCTGTCTGCAGGTCACAGGTGAGGTCCTGCATGTCAAGAGCACATGAAACCTTTCAGTTGTTTTTCCTGTGAGATATTAATTATCCTTAAAGATTCTTGGGATTTTGCCCTGTGCTCCCCAACTGGGAAAACACAGAACATAATCTGACAACTAATTTCCACAGGAAATTATGCATCTGCTGATCTGCATTACATGTTGGAAGGAGACTGCTTGAGATTCTGCCCTTTAGGTGGATTAAATTCATGTTTAAATTTTTAATTTTTTTACTTTTGCTGCAGAGTAATGATAGACCTTGCTAAAATGATGAAATGTTGGTTCCTGGCCAAAACTTTAAAGCTATATATGTATATTTTCCACTAGGAAAGATGATATTAGCTCATTAGCATCTTTCACAGCTGAAATAACACAGTGAGCCAATGTGAATCAAATGTTCCCAGGAGGCTAATTTCCTCCCACTGATTGGAGAGTGATGAAAACAAAAAATAATAGGTCAGCCTGCATCTAATTCCAGAAAGTGCCCTACTGATGGGGAAAACATCTGAGATCAAAAGACCATGATCCAAGTGTAATCCATACTGACCTGGTTTGTGATAAACAGTGGAAACAGTCATTATAATAATATTACCATTCATTACTATAATGCAACTGGTAATTTTCCCATATGGCCCTTTTCACGCTCACACAAAATCCGTATTTCTATTGTTACACTTCTATCGATGATTGTGTTGATGAATATCCTACTTGGCAGCAGCTTTGCAGCTGAACCGACAGTATTCACTGTCACCAGAGTCACAACACTTGGGTTACCTGGCTCATGAACACAGAGAGTGTCTTCATATTTCATGTTCCCAAAAGATTTCTTCCTCCGAAGGCCCAGACCCCAGCTATTGTGCTGCATTTTGGTACAGTTCTTCAGATACTCAAATACCTCTGAAATCAGGAATAAAAAAAAATTAAAAGACTGAAATTCAGCACAACAGATGCACAAATGAATGTTGAGATGAATATAACGTGAGCTCAGAAGTTAACTGTCATCACTCCCCATTGCATTTTTGTCTGTTCCATGTGCTGTGCACCTGTGGCTTGCAGACAATGGATTTGATTGCACTATAGAAAACTGGCAGTGAAGTTAAAGCTGCTGCTGCCTGATGTCATGTCTTTGTTCTCTGCTGTGAGCTCTTTGCATGCTTTTCTCCTGTATTTTTTCTTTTCATTTTTTTACATTATCTCTAATTATTATATTAGTACCCTTTGCTGCTTCTTTTGGGATACTACAAATGTAGCTAGGAAAAAGTGGTTGCATAAAGGCATCGTAGATTGTAGACCAAAGAAAAGATATTCAGCAATCTTTGAAATACACAGAAATAGGACCAGAGTTGTACTGACTGGAGACCACCAGGCAGTAGAAATGAATTAACAGCAGGCCATCCCTTCCACCCTCCCTTCTCCTATCATTAAAATGAAGTGAACACCTGCACTAAGTAAAATTGAGCTGAAACAGCATGAATATTAAATTCTGAGCTTGATTTACTACTGTGTTACTCCAGTTTTATGCTGGCATAAATTCCCCTTAAAGCAATAAGAGTTACAGGGTTGTGAATTGGGAGTAATATGGTTGTGAATCAAGGTGGTCAGGATCTTTCCTGTGATGTTAGGTCTTATTTTGCTTTGGAGTATCAATACAGGTGCCACTTTTTGTCTTTTCTGATAGAACATAGTGCTAGAGCTGCCCTGAGGACTGTGTGATTTGTAAAAATAGGGGGTTTGTGAAATTTTCCATTGCTTTGTTTCACAAGACTTCTTAGTTTTGTAGCGTCTTGTCAGGTCTAGGAGATGCATAATTTCTCTAACAGCTTAGTACCAATGGACTTTCTCAATCCACTTGTATGAGAAAACACTGTATGTGTAACATTTCCCATGGAAGGGCTGGGCTGGTCCTTGTTAGATATTGTGTCCTTATGCAATCACTTGTGTACAGGTCTTCTTGTGGACTATGCTACAGGATTGCCAAGGAACTTGCACAGAATTCGGTATAAAGTTGAAAGCATAGAGCATGGAGAATTGCAATAATCGTTCTGCTGTGTCTGAATAGTCTTCTCTTCAGTAGTATTCTTTTTCATACATGGCATTGACTCTGCTTTAAGGTCTTCTGTAGTGCCTGTTGTTGTATGAGACACAATAAATTGCAGGGTAAAAGACGCCTTTCCTCCACCTGTTATCCTTGTCCCTACACACCCAAGTGTGTGTCCTTTCTTTCAAAGGCCTCAGAGTCCTTTGAAATACAGAAGGTGACTTAGCAAGATACAGGAATAAGAGATTGTAGTTTTTAATGTGGAAAATGCAATGTGAGATTGGAAAAAGTAAATTGAAAGTTCAAAGTGAAAGTGGAAACAGCATCTGCTGAATAGAAAGTGTCAGAAAGTTAAAAAAAATTTGACATTTTGAATATTTTTGAGTATTTTGAAACAAATTAAGACTGTGCTTCAAGCAGGTTTTGTTTCAAAACTAGGGTTAAAAAATATTAAATGTGTTGCTTTTGACCTTTAAGTTTAGACCTCTGACTCAGACTCCTTATATTGTCAGTGGAAAGAGAGGCTCCTGATACAGTTTTCTGTTCTTCTCTTAGTAGTATAATATTGATATTTTTTTTCCTCCTCTCCTTTGCTAATCATAATGGTAAGCTTTATGATAAATGTTGCTTCCTTGCCCTGTGGATCCTTAATGTTTCCTATGAATTTTAGATGATATCATAATACCCACAGTGAAAATGGTTATTGGCTGGCAGAGTTTTTACTGGATTTATACAGTTCTGAATTGTCAGCTACGATCAGACCAGAATTTTGTCTCAAGACTCAGTTCTTAACATGCCTTTGGTTGGGAATGTTAGTCATACTTAGTTCTGTGCTTAGCTGCATATAGATACTGTAATCTGCAGAGAGCACAGCAAGAAGAAAACACCAAAGTTTTTCTTGCTTAGGATAAGACCAAGGCCTGAATCTTGGTATACCCTCCTTACTGAATTTCAGGGTACAGGTTATTAGGTAATTTAAGATTATATGGAGCCTTTGAAGAATGACTCTTACCCTGCCTTTTAGGTTTTAATCTAATTTTGTCTAAAATGGCATTTCACAATGTCACAGTATTCCTGAGAGATTCACATTTTGCTGAAATGTTTTACATTAATATCTATGTTTTTCATAATTTTGGCATGCTATTATATGCAGTTCTGGTGAAAGATCATAATTATATGGAAAAATTCTCAATGAACATAATTTTAGTTCAAAGCAATATGAATTATATTCATTGTCATCTCTGTAGGATAGTTACCTATGAGGTACTCATGCCCCTTACTTGTATAACTGCTGTTTAGTGTCCCCTATAGTTTTCTAATATCCTGTAATACTAGAAAGATCCTGTGGTAAAATAGAATTTAAGGAACATATCCCTCTGTTAATGCAAGAAAAAACAGAATAATATTACTGGAAGAAGGGACATTAGGAGGTTTTATAATCCTATCAAAAGCAGAAATATCTTTAAAATATTCCTCTCATAGTCATGCTCAGTATTCTTATAAAAACTTCTGCTTTCATACTTTTTCTGGACTCCACAGACAGTGTCCTGCACTTCACTGTTACTCAGCAATAGAAAGTTTTCTGAAGTCTGAATGTGACATGCAATACAAATTGATTAAATTTAGTCCTGGTCCCAGTGGACATGGGAATAATATTAGCTTCCTTCATGTAATGGCTCTAATTATGTTTGAAGATTACTATCACCTCTTGCTTTTAATCTTCTCATCTCTGGACTGAGTGAGACTGTTCTTTCAGTGTTTACCTGTGACTCGGTTCCTGGATCTCTCGTCATCTTTCTAAATTCGTTCTTTTCTTCCATATCTTCCTGTAGAAATATGGTAAAACCAACTGTAATATCTACAGATGAGATCTTAAAAGAAATCTTGCCACTGCTACCTCTCAGTATGACCACAAAATCACAGAATGTTAGGAGTTGGAAGGGACCTTGAAAGATCATCTAGTCCAACCCCCCTGCCAGAGCAGAATTCCCTAGACCAGCTCACTCAGAACCAATAGTATTGTTTAAGAGATTAGCAGGATTTTGAAGTATATAGTTAGGAATTTCTAGCAATGCATGCTTTAGCATTCCTGAGACAGACTTTGGAGAATGCATCATGCACGTGATGTTAAGGATTTGTCTAAGAATTTGCACAACTAGGGTAAAATGATTGATCTGTTCTCTAATATGAAGTACTCTCTGAAAATGAATTTTGTGTTCAAAAAAAATTTTCATTGAAAAAGCCCATTTCTAAAGCCAAGGCTATTTTTTCTGAGTTTTTTCATATCAAATGCAAGGTATTTAACTTTCTATTTCCAATGTGAAAGTAGCATTGTATTCATGTTTCAACAGAGGTGCAATCTGAAGGTGCAGTTTCATGATACCAAATATGTAAAACTCTTCCTGAGACAGTCTGTGATTTGTGCACTGTGAATTTTACATTACTTGGTTGCTGTCACTCACTGTTTGCTTGCTCTGTGGAAAATGAGTTTGTGGTCTCAGTTCAGTTCCCAGTAGACAGATCTGCATTTCTGACACTGTTACTGTGATTGCTGAGATCTCAGTGAGTAGATGGGCCATGCAAACTGAACTAGTCTGCAGCTCCTGGGAGCAGTACTTCCTGTTAAGTGTAGCTACAAGATCGGCAGGGGACAGGGATAAAAAACTACGTGTTCTTTGGATAAACACAGCCCCTCTCTTCGCTAGGACCTGTAGTTTGGGAGTGTTCAAATACAGGAGATTGTACCAGTACAGCAACACCGTCAGAGTCACCAGAATGACTCGAGTGCTACAGATGTGCTTAGGTTCTTTGTAAGGTTAAATTTAGATTGGCAGAAGGATGCTTTAATATATGTATGTTTGTGAAGACTGCTTGTAAGAAATCACATGAACCTTTTGGTCAGAAATTGTATGTATGGTGGCAGCAGCTGACCATGACCATGGGACCTCACGAAGGAGATACCGTACAGAGTGTAGCAAGAAACAGTCTCATCTCAAAATGCAAACTTTCTAAATGCCTTGAAGGCTGAAAGAGCACCTTTATGCTCTTCTGCATGAAACTCTCACCTCAAGTAGAGGTTAGGAGTCATACGAGCAAGAGACTAAATGTGTAGTTTTAAGGAATGTTAAAAAAGGAGCAATGCTTATACTGCTTGAGAATAAAACAAAGCCTGGCTGTAGGCAAGATCTCTTCTGAGGTCCCAAACATGATCTCTTTCTAGAGTTAGGTAGATAGACAGCACTCTCTCATTTAGAAACAAACACTACACACAACGAGGAGGAAATTTCCTACTCCATTTTAGAAGACTGTTGATTAGTGTGAGTATGCACATGGAAAGTAATATTAAGCCGGGGACTTGAATCCTGGTCTCCTTCAGTATGGGGGAATGCCTTAATTGTGAAGTATTTTAAGGGAGTGGGTCTCAGTATCTTCCTTTGAAATCAAGACTGTTATTAATTCAATATTGTCTGGCTTGACAGGGAAAGGAATGGGAAGACAAAGAGGCTAAATCTATTAAATAGAGCTGTCAGCTGGATGTCAGGAAACTCATATTTATGTTTCTACTCCTATTTATATATATATATACATAATGTATTATACATTTATAATGCATGAGATTATATACCATGAATTTATAACTGATTCACATTAATTGTGTATACACACAGGAGCATATACACTTGACAATGTCCTGTGTTGCAAAGTTGACCTGCCTTGGGCAGTGGTTGGCCTGCTGGGAGATATGTAGCCAACTGGAAATTAGTCCTAAGGGTATCTGAAAAGGTGTATGTCAGTTTTTCTTATTAGGAGATGGGATAACATTGCCTAAAAGACTTCTGAGGCTCTTCAAATGTAGGCCTTGAAAACTCCATGAGCTCACTGTTTAGTGAGTATGACCCATCTGTTGGGAGCGGAGTTGTATTTTTGGATAGGTATGGAATTGTCTGCCTCCAGAGAATTTTTAGTAAGGTATATGGGCTATTCTTCACAGGTAATCCAACACATTTTGTTTATGTTCCAAATAACCAAAAGGAGACATTGATGCTTCTACATTAAATCACTTCTGAGCCCATGACAGCCATTTTCTAGTTTTGAAACACTATGGCTAAGAACTAAGGTCATTATTCACATACTGGCTAATCGTTTTCCTTTTGGCAAGAAGAACCATTCTTCATCCCTTTTTAGTCTTTTCTAATTCTGCAGGCTTTCACTTAATTTCAAACGTGTAGATGGCTTTAAAATATTGCAAAATCATGTTTATCTGATCCCAGGACAAACAAACTTGAAAAATTTATCTGCCTGCACTAATAGAATATAGTCCGAAGAATATAAATGTTGCTCTGCTTAGAAAACAGAATGGACATGTAACATCTCTTAACTAGGTTAGCTCTTCAGTAAGAAACAACCTGTGCAATCTTGTAAACTGGATGAAAACGAGAAATGCTGAGCCAAGAAGCAACCAATGTTCATACGTTGTTTTGTCCTTAATTAGGTTAGTCTCAAATATGCATTGATGATTTTCATACTTAAAGTTGCTGCTGTTGTTTATTTTTCAATTCCTTCATTAATGCCAGATTCATACAGCATTAGGCAATCACTTGCTGAGATACTGGCATATATTTTATTGCAAAAAATGTTATCATATTTGTGTGTTATAAAACTGATTGAGTTATATGTCCAAGTTACTTGAGCTTCATATCATTTAAAAGAAAAAGAGTATCTTTAAATCTTCCTGCAGCAGAATAGCTTAAAAAACCCATTTAAATTATTCATTAGTCACACTAACATTAATATCATCCAATGATTGACAACAACATGTCCTGTAGCAATGTGCAGTTGTTTGTTACTAAGAAGGATGCAATTCTGAGCCATGTGTCATTTGATAAATAAAACTTTATTTGTGTGTCTGGAATCCATGATTGTAAGTTTCTGCTCTGTTGTTGAAAGCCTTGCAATGTGGTAGAAAGATTTTACTGTGTCTGATGGGGGTGATGCAGCCATTCCAAAGTAAGGATCATTGTACAGGTCATTCCAAATGACTGATGTGCCTGATACATCATTGTGTATTATGCTGTGTTAGACAGAAAATCCACTTTATAATATGTTTTTGGATATTTTCAGTTAATTTATTTGAGAAGATGATTTATCTATGGTTCTTGTGCTTTGTGAGTCTTACTGTATATGGTTTACAGAGAAGAACATTGAAACTTTGAGCTTGTGGTGTGAATTCTCAGGAGCAGCATGAGCATTCCCAGGCTTTTTCAAGGTTGTGTACAAGATATCATATTTCTGAGCTCAGCTTTGAGTGTTTTTTATAGAAGACTATGACCTTTCTGGTCAGGTAAGTGACTGGGAATGAGGGAAGGGGCAGGTACAGCCAATGGGGGCAGTAGAATTGTAAGGGTAGAAGAAAATGCTACTGGGGGAAGCCAGCAGTAGAAATAGTCCCTCTTTAAATTTACTGTGCTTAGGCAGTAGATTAGTAGATAAAATACAAAAGAACCTTCATGTATGTGTGCCATGTTTTGAATACATTGTTGTGATTTTATTCACCAAAGAGAAAAGCAGGTTGAGGGGGATTGAGAAAGTGATCAAATTAAAGAGCAGTCAGAAGAACTCATCTAGAAGAGGCCAGAATAATGAGAAAACTGGGAAGAAAATTTACATTACGGGTGAGCTGCATGCCTGGGCTGGCAGAGTGCAACACAGAAAAGATTCTCAATCCAGAATAGACAGGTAATATACATTGGATGTGTTCCAAACCTTCTGTGTCTCTAAATAGTCCTGTAAATAACTGCAGCTTAATTTACACTGAAACACTTTTGTTACGAGAAATCCTGGTCCATGCTGATATGTTACAGACCTAGAAAAGCAGCTAAAAAGTGAGGCAAGCTGCATTTTAAATTGCAATTCTGTCTCTCAGAAGACAGGCAGGGAAGAATGGAGGAATAACTTCAACTTTCTTGTTGACTTGCTGAAGAGACTAGAGTATTTGAAGGAATGGATGCTGACATGTTGATCTCAAACCCCACGTTGTTAATTCCTCTGTAGAAGTTAACATGGTATATGAGGCTGTACAAAGATAAAATTCAGGAGCTCAAGTAGGGATGTCAAACTGGAGCTGGGATAGATCCTGCTGGTTTGAGAAAGCATCATTGTTTATTGCTGTGGGTTTTGTATTGTAACAAAGATGTTCCTTCCCACCATCACATGGGTTTTCTTAGAAATGATAGGCTATGTATTTACCAGAGGGAAAACTCCTGAGATGGCTTATACTGAATGTGTTCCTTTTCTCAGGACATCAATTCACAAAATAGAGCAAAAAGGAAAACAAGAAAACTTGTAGCTGTACATTTTGTACATTTTTTGATGTGTAAGTTTTGCAGAGAAGCATGTGGAGAGGACTTCTGCTCTGTGTCTTGGGTCAACTGCAGAGAAGTAGTTTGGCTACCTCTTCCTGAAGACTGAAAAAGGAAGAGAAAGTTGTGAGTGGTTATTATGCACATGTTTACAAAAACAGTGGAAATTATATGCTGCTGCAGTCTAATCTTTCCTACTGATAACTTGCTGCTGGCTAAGCAGATGTTTCTCACAGGGTATTGCTTGGCTGTTTGTAAACAGCTTCTTCAGAGACATTCCCAAGAGCATGTATTTTGTTTGCACACTGGCATCTTTCTCCAGTAGTCCTTGTCACCTTTGTGACCCCAGGTGTTGCAAGACTTATTTGAAAGTTTCTATTATTCTGAATGCTTGTTTGATTACTGTAATAGCTCTGCAGCATGAGGTTCTCTAAAACTAAAGTTATTTCTTGACATGTCTATAGCAGTACTGCTTAGTAATTGGCAGTGTCAGCTTCACTACACCACCAACAGAAATATTTTATGAGTATGCAGAAGGAGATAGCTGCTTTTGTGGACCTGAAGTAACAGAAAAATAAAGGTATGTCATATCATTATACCAGGATGCTATTATTAAAAGGGAGAAAGAAAATTTAAACAGAGTTCCATGAAACCCATTAAAAACCTTAGGCATTTGGGAAATAGAGTAAGGCAGGATTTATCATTATTTTTTAAATTAATAAAAATTTGAAGTTTCTTTGTGTAGTGAGAGTTCTAGGTGTTAGCTAATGTTTAATGCTTAATGTTCTGCTTTCCCTTTGTCTAAGATCAGGATAATATCTCACTGTCTTACTAGCACAGCCAGACATTTACTAGAACAGTAAGCTATTTTACTAGGATAGTGAGCAATTAATGTGACAAATTAAGCTCTGTTTGTACTTCGAACTTCTTGTATGGAAGCTCCTGCTGAAAAATGGGCATTGTTTTTTCTGAGCAGGTGGGACAGTAGAAAGCTAGTTGAAGTTTGAAGCTATTTAGCAAGGAACACCAGTTCTTAACAACATCTTTACAATCAGCTGTTAGTTAGAAAACTTAGAACAAAAGCCATATTATAGATTTTCTGTAGGAACTTTGAGTTTATGGGTGTATCAAATGATTCCAGCCTTCTGTTCCTGCTGTGTTTATAGTCTCACAAATAATGGCCTCTGTGTTGTTTCCCTAAAGCCTATATTAAAACAAAGTGTAATAACATTGGTGCTCAGTTCAGAAGGTGGTAAGGCATCAGTGCCTGCAGCATTATTCACAGAATGAACACTATATCCAGTGTTGACTAGATGCTACTGTATCACCAAGTGACAGCAAACTTGCTTGACTACAGTGATCTGAAACAGCTCTCTTGAGCTGAGGAAAACATAAAATCGTGGTTTGTGATTAATGTTAATCTCATTTTTGTTAATGATGTTCTATAAAACTAGATGCTGTATAAGTTATTTTTAGGAGATCAATTATTTGTTGTTAAAATTATCCCACCTTTATACTACTTCAAGTGTCCTGAAGAAGTGTTAGAAGATGTGGTTACAGAATCTTTTCAAGATAGCTCCCAAAATAGCTCATTGGGAAACAGTCAGCTTACTGACTGCTCCTTTTGCAGAGATAATTGGCATAATGCAAAGGAGAGACATGTAATGAAGGAGGCAATAAGATCCTTAGCCAAATATGAAGACTGAGCTCTACTACAGTTAACATAGACACTGTTTTATGATAAATTGAATCCTAATCTTTCACAGTTTGTCCTCTTGAAGTATCATAAGTCATCCCCCATTTTGATCCCAATCAAATCAAGCATCTGCCACTGATATGTGTGAGATCATAGCAAGCACATGTTGTAATGACTTTCATTCTGCTTCTGAAAGTGGTTCTTCTAAAGCAAAGAGTATATGTGTCTTCACTATGTGCGTGTCCCTGCAGCCCCAAAGGCTCAACATTTGTTAGATTTGTGTGTGGATGAGGAATTGGAGAGTGGATTTAGCAGAACTACTGCAGGAAAATTACTGAGAACTACTGTAAGTTTTTGGCTTTCTTTCAGGATAATTTATTCTCACTGTTATGGTGAGAGCTGTCTGTCCCTTTAGAGCAAGGAAATCTGCTTAAAATCATGTCTGATTTGTCCACATCGTTCTAGCATCTCTCAAAACACCTTTAGAATATATATACATACTTATTCTTCTGGCCAATAAACAAGGCTGTACTATTTTCTAAAACATATTTTAGAGTTTAGTTTCCAAGATGACAAGAAGATATATGCTCCTGATACCTAACTTTGTTCCTCAGTTTTGAAGGGTGCTTTCAGTTGAGCTGATAAGAAACAAGTATTAGACCATGTAGAACCCAATCCCTTTCAGCCTTCTTTGTTCATGGGGGGTAAGGTAGGGTCAAATCTAAGTGATACAGCCCAAAACAACTAATGACTGAAGTCCTTCAAAATTACTTGAAACCCTGGACCCACAGGACAAGACATGAGACGTGTTTTAGTATGGCTGGGGAATGAGGAAGCTGTTCAGAAAAATGATAAGAAATATCTGGCGGAGCTATAGGAATGTTGGGGTTTGGTGGGGTTTTTTTCTTACATATGTTAATTAAACAAGATTGTGGAAGCCTTTTTCTTCTGTAGAAAAGAAAAAAACCCTAATGCTCTGAAAAATGACATTTCTAATTTCCTTCACTAAGGAGGAATTGCTTCTGTGTGTGTCCATCCCACTAGTCCCAAAATCTCTATTGACAACTAGAAGATTTATATTTGAGCGAAAGCCACTGCATCACACACAGGAGCTTGTGAAAGTACAGTAAACATCCTTCAAACAAATTCTCATGTGCTCTGACTACAAAGTAAATGAAAAGCAATACACAAGGTTGGAAAGAAACCACGTTTCTAGGTTGGTTTCAATAGACTCTTAGTTTTCCCAGTGTATTAGTACTCATTCCGAGTCTGCTGCATCCTGCTTTCTCCCCCGCCACACAGCTGAACTGCCCTTTGTCTACCACTGTGACATTTGATGGAAAACTAACACATCAAGAAGGTTTATCTTTAAAATACCAAACCAGTAACTTCTGGTACTTGTGTGGGGTCTGCTTAATTTAAAATCTTGAAATTTAGTCAATAGAGACATAAAAATAAGTTTTCTCCCCAAGATAAAGAATCAGGAAAGAAAGCAGGTTGAAGCAGAGTCCAGGGTTAGTTTGAATGCCCTGAGCCATACTGTGCCATTGATTTTTTTTTTTTTTTGAACAGAAATCCCCATTGAGCTCAGTGGGGATTTCTGCTCATAAATTGATGCTACAAAATGACACCCCCAGATGAAGATACAAAGATGGAAGATGAGGCTTAATTGGCGCATTCATGTTGGGATAGGTTTCCCTATAGAGGGATTCACTGCTCTTTTCATTGAACAATAAACAGTAAAGCCTGGAGGAATTTTTATGCAGGAGGGCTGATATTCTAACTTTATTCCTACTGCAAATTTTGCCTTATATTAGATTTCACTAGTTTCATTAAAAAAATCAGAGGCATATTAAATATTCATTTTCTGTTAGATTGTAGGTAGCGTGAAAAACCTCTATCAGGAGACAGAGTGTACTGCTCTGGAGGAGAAAGGCACAGGACATGCTGTAGTTCTCTGCACACCTCATAGACTGAGAAACAGAGACTTTCCTTGTGGTATTTTCAGCAATATGAGTAATTTTATCCCCATTAGTTAATTTATATCAGATTCTGTAAGAAGCAGCAATTTCTTGGCCTTATGTCACAGACGAGGACATAAAGCACAGCACCGCTGCATGATTTGCCTCTGTTCCTTTGGGAAGGGGATGGCAGTGGTGGTAGCCAAAAACTGTGTCCTTTTCTTTGGAGGCAGGGTTACAAAGTCTGTTGTCTCCTCCTTGGAGGAATGCATGGCTGTTTTTTTAAGAGGGTGCATTTATTGTAAGGAATGAAGATAGCCACAGAATACATGTCAGGAAAAGTTAATTGCAACTATTTTTGTCAAAAAGTGAATTAGATGATGAAAGGCCTTTCTGAAAATTCTGCAATGGAAGAGAGGGAGAACATGTTTGAAGAAATAAGTTCCTTCAAATGGCTGATAAAAGCTGACAGTAGAATTCCAGATAGAATTCTTATGACTTTTGCCTATTGTTATCTGGTTGTGATTAAGGTAGCAGAAAGCAACAGCCATTTGAATTATTGCTGTAATTTGTTTATTGGTCCATAGGACAAACAAAATGTTTGGTGACTTATTGGCATTAAAAAGCAGTTTTGGGCATTATTAAAAAAAAAATATTGTGATGATATAAAGAAAAAAAAGTTTGCATATGCTGAGACAAATTTTGACTTGAGGCTGGTCCTGCTGAAACAAACAATGTAATCCTTGGCTATTGACTTAAGAAAACCCAACAACCAACCAAAATAAATTATTTTCCTGAAAATAAATTAAGACAAATTGGATAAGAATCATGCAGGTTTTATAATCTATTGATGGAGAATTTGAGACATAACTTCACTGACTGTTGTATATCCTAGTCAGACCTGTTCAGGATTTCCTACCATTAGAACTGTCTATCATTTTTTCTTAAAAGAAAACATCTCACATCAAAAGATGCCTTTGTGTCTTTGGCTTCTGCAACTTGAGTGTAGAAACTCAAAATTTTGTTCCCTTAAAAAAAAAAAAATCTTTGTTTAAAACAAAACTAAAAAGTAGGTATACACAAGATGAAGTTGGTTTGGTTCTGTTTTTGTTTTTCTTTCAGTCTTATCCATACTCTAATTCTTCAAAGCATGGCTAGAGTACATTTTATTTAATTTATTGATCATAATAAATGCATGTCTTAGGTACTTTTTTGATCTGAGAGCATCTTGGTGTTGCAAATTTGTAGTTTTGTCTAATGTATGACTGTATTGCATGGAGAAGTTTTTCTGCTCTTTGGCTGCATGGTTTTATTTACACTCTCCTATGTTTTCTGTAAATTGTTTTAAAGTGGTGACTGAAGAAAAACTCATTCAGTGGGAAAAAATGGCTTCTTAACTGTGCTTTTGACATTAGCTCTGATGCATCCCAGTTCAGTCTAAGCGAGGCAGCTATTATTTGGCAAATCTTCACATAGCTCAGCAGTGGCTGGCACAGCTGTGCCTGTTTAGCACACGGGGTTTCAATTTTGCAACTGGGAGTTGACCAATAGCAACCAGTTCTGTATGTTTTCTTTGGAATGGATAGGGAAGGAGTGACCCATGGTTGCTGTATATGAAAAGAAAAAGCAATGATGCTAGGGCTGTAGCCATATTCATCCCACTGACAGCCTTCAGGATTATAGCAGAGAAGAAGCGTAGTCTGGGAATAGGCAAGTGTAAGGGTTGCAATACACACCTGATTTCTCTTCATTCCTTGTGTAAAGCATTGAACTGTTTCTTAGGCTTTTAGCAGCCAACTGAAGAAACTGCAGGATATGATAATATATAAATATCTGAAGGGTGGGTGTCAAGAAGATGGGATCAGGCTCTTCTCAGTGGAGCCCAGTGACAGGACAAGGGGCACTGGCTGTAAGCTGAAGCATAGGAGGTTCCATGTGAATAAAAGAAAAGAATTTTTCCCGGTGAGGGTGCCAGAGCACTGGCACAGACTGCCCAGAGAGGTTGTGGAACCTCCTTCTCTGGAGGTATTCTAAACCCATCTGGATGTGCTTCTGTGTGACCTGGTCTAGGGAATCCTGCTGTGGCAGGGTGTTGGACTTGGATGATCTTTCAAGGTCCCTTCCAGCTCCTAACGTTCTGTGATGTGTGTGTATTTTTTTTGTGTGTCAGATTTTATTAAGGTCCTTTGAAAAAATAGTTGTTTTCCAAACAGTTTCCTTACAAAATTGAAAAAAATTTCCAGGATAGAGAACTTGTGTGCTTTAGGAAGCATAGAAGAAGAATCTGAAGAGTGCCAACACTATGTTGTGATATCTAAACAATGCATTCTGTGTCTGGTGTTCATGTAGCAGAGGCTGCTTCTGTCTAGAGCAGGTCTCTAACCATGTGTTATAACCATTACTGTATTTTTATTGTGCTTCTGTAGGAAACATATTCTCCATTCAATTTTTGTCCTCTGAGTACAGCCATCTTCTCATCTTACTGAGTATCTCAGCAGAGCATCATTGCTAACAGATCCATGCACAATATAAAAATAAGTAAATAAAAGATTACTTATGTAAGGGTTACTGGGTGGTTACTTTATCTCAGATGAGATGTGGTGACTTGAAGCACATGTCTGAGACTGCTTTACTCCAAATGTGAGG
Organism: Galbula dea; assembly: GCA_013399015.1. Taxonomy (NCBI): domain Eukaryota; kingdom Metazoa; phylum Chordata; class Aves; order Piciformes; family Galbulidae; genus Galbula; species Galbula dea. The sequence continues at coordinate 1,291,658 of VWZX01003412.1, read as the reverse complement.
ACAGGCAGCCAGTGGCATGCCAGAAGGAAGAGCATAACTATGTGGTGGCACAAAATCTTTATCGAGAATCTTGTTGTCTGCTAGAGGCAAAGGATAAAAATCTAGGGATCTGGGTACCACATCTGTCAGCTGCAGTTTATGTGTTTGAGAAATACATATATCCTTTATGCTTCAAGTGTTAAGCACTGATTAACTTTTTATTGTTATTTATTGCTGTCCTCAAGCATGGATTAATGTTTGAAGGTGTGGCATCTTTTCCAAACCTTTTGTTTTATCATAAAGAAGAGTTCCTCTAGTGACTTCACTCTGCCCATGTTCCTTTTCTTAGACTTGCTGTGCTCAAAAAAACCCTTGAAGCTGTGAAAATGCTCTTTTTATAGTTAATTCTATTCTGAGCCATCATGTCTTTTCAGGCTCCTTGGCACTTGAGCCCCAGGTCACAATGCAGAAAAAATATGTATGTTCATAATTAGCTTATAAATAATGCAGTGTTCTCATTCAGACTTCATCCTTTCAGCATGCCCATAGATTATTGTTCTCTCTGCAGTTTAAATTTCTGAGCACTCCCTGGCCCAATTTTTCTACAATTTGGTAGGTTAATTCTCTATTATAACCCACTCAAAGCCCAGAGAATGCAGTGGTGGGGAGCCTTGGTAAGCATGATACTTGATTTTCATCTTTTTTTCTGTCAAGAGTGTGAAAGGTAAATGATACGGGGTTTGTCTTCAGGTATGAGTTTGTGTAACTGGAGTCTGAACTGTTGACGCAGTCAAACTTATGCTTCACTCCTCTTTAATCTCAAAGGTTTTACACTGTAGATAGAACTGGATTGAGGTTATTTGAGGCTGAGATGCACTAATAGGTAGTTTAATAAAATAAAGAGCATGAAATGGGTACAGAGTTCATATGAAATATTTGGACATAAAAAGTGAAAGCACCCTTCTTCCCTGCAGTTTCTTGGTAAACAACCTCCTGTGCCTCTTAAAAACCCTGAAAGGTTAGCCTATTTGAGGGGAAAAAAAAGCCACATTTATTAAAGAGAAACCTTTTCTTTGTCAGATGTTTGCTACTCAGATTTAACAAACAAGAGTATTTCTAATGGCTACCGGCAATTTGCACAGAGAAAGAGAGAGTACATGAGAAAATTTGCCCTAATTACCAGTCTGCTTATATTTTTGTTGACTAGATGCTGCTATTGCTCACTGAACATGGATCATGCTGTTATTTTCAATGGGGATTTCTGTGGCAAAAGGGCAGAGGGTCAGAAAAACTCCTTAATGAAGCACCTAGAGTTTTTTTATTATGCATCCTCCTAAAGGCAAAGTGATTAGAGGGAGAGAAAAAATAAGAAGAAATGTCCTATCTGCTTCCACTCCTCTACACCTCCCACATAATTCTGTGATGATCTGTTCCCCCGGAACTCTGCATCATGCATACCCAGGTGCCATTCTATAAATACAGGAGACTTCCTCATGTGCTGGTGTATTTACAGAGCAGATGAACACCATTGATAGGAGACTAAAAACTAGCAACACTTATGTGCTGTTTCTCTTCCTTTGCATAGATAGAAAGGCATGGGATCCAGTCTAGAATTGGAATACCACTGCAGCCTCAGACCATTATTTAACTTTAAAGAATTACAGAGAGTGTGATACTAGAAGACTGGAAAAGAAGACATTTAAAACCTCTAATTAAAATGAAAGTGAAGGACAGGGAAAGGAGTCCACAAGCAGTATTCTAGTCTAGTTTTATAAGTATCTGAACTAGAACAAACGATGGAACACTGTTTGGATAAGATAACCATAGAATAGATACCAAAGAATAGTTCCTGGTCATAATTATGGAAGTGGTTGAAATCCCATCTCACAGTGTCTTGATTTGGTTTTACTCAGTAAAACATGATGAATGATGACATAGTGAAAGACCTGATTGATGGAGCATGGAGTAAGTTTATAAGATTTGTTGGAAGGAAACAATGATAAGGAAGGTATAGCTGATGTTTTGCAGGACAGGACTGAAATTCAAAATTATCTTAATCAGTTGAAGAAAATAATCAGAAAGGATAGGTTGGGGTACAACAGGGATAAGTAGTGCTGTGTTATCCCATTTATACAGAAGCAGCCAGCAACACAAATATGAAAGGAGAAGCCATTGATTTAAGAAATTAAGACTTTTTTTTATAACAGCTTATAAACTGCTCCAGAATCTGAGATCTTGTATGCTTGTGAAAAGATCACACACAATTCTGAAATGAAAAGAGTGTATCTAAACTACATATTTTTCTAACCTCGAACGAAGGGACTGTAGCTATACTATCCACATTACAAACCTGGTGTTCTCCAGGTGGGGACATGAAATTTCAGAAAAGAGTTGAACAATCATTTATAGAGGGCCTAAAGAGAAGCAATATTTGTCTCAAAACATAAATTGTGAAGAAAGATTTAAAAATTTCAGGATTTTTAGATTAAAGAGGAGTCTGAGAGGGTCATGATAAGAATTTTGAACATAAAGATTTCAAAATGAAAAAGTTTATGTGGGAGTCTATGGTGACTATAATATATAATAGACAAATCACAGCAGGAAAGATTCTTCAGGGGATACTTTCTAAATCAAAGACAATAATGGACTGTTGGGGGAGTTCTGAAGTTTCAGTTAGAGTTCTCTAAGAAAGGGATGGGAAAGGGGTTTAGTATGCATAGAAGTATAATTGATCCTGCCTCGGGTAGTGCAGCAATTGGTGCTGTGCAGTGACCTCTCAAAGCCCTCTGAAGCTCTGTGGTTTTGTGCTTTTATGCAACAGTACAGTGAAAAGAAGTGTTTCAGAGCAACTCATCCAGTTCTGAAAGACAATCTGCATTGTTCAGAAAGCATGTAAGCATCCCATATTCCTGCTATCAGAATTACTAGTGAATGGTTTGTTACACCATTCAGCATAATCATAATTGTTTCTGATAAGACATTTAATCTCAGAGTTCCTATGAATTTATTATTACATGATGAAAGACTGCTTACTATTTACTACTGACATAATTCCCAGATTAGGCAGCACTCAGTAATGGAATTCCTTGAACACGTAAGTGATGCTAACGTGTTTACTGTGTTGGTGTAAATATTCATAGGGTGATTTTTTTGCATTGTCTAGTCTATACTCAGAGAATATTTGTGTTTATTTGTGAGATTTCATAGGGGTGAACAAAGACTGAATGTTCATGCAGTAGCAAGAGATGGTGAATAAAAAAAAGGCAACCTTCCATGTTCTTTGGTTCAATAGAAAATACTTTGAAAAGCCTTCTCCACTGTTTTAGGAGATTTGAGGGCCTTAGTTAAAGTTTATGTAACCTTTTCATTAAGTGACCAAATGCAAACATAAACCAAAATGTTTCTGGTTTTATTCAGAAGGAAAATTCATTCATTAATAAAACTGACAAAATAAATGAAAATAAATGTAGATACTAAGTTCTTCAGTTGTACAGGGAGGTATTCAAAGCAGAGTGAGATGGAACTACTCGTTTATGTATGGCTGTTATATGCCCTATCGAACTGCTTTAAATTGCAATATGGACAGGGTCTAGAACTTTCAGTCACTTACTGTTTCTGTCCCTGAGTTCATTGCACTGGTATCTAAGTTCAGGTTAAGGCTGTGTGTGCATTGCCAGGGAGTCCACATTGTAGATGCATCAGATGATAAGAGAGGTTTTAGTAGCATAATGTATATTGATGTTTATATGGGGAAAACCACTATTGGTAGACTTGTGGCCTATTTCACATCAGTATGGAGATGGTAATGGGCTCCTTATGTGTTCTATAGACCAAAGGTCAAATGTTGAACTGTCCCTCACTCCCTGACTACTTCTCCTGAAGTGAACTGATCATTTCAGGATGCTTAGTTTAGATAGAGTTAAGACAGTGATATTGGGGGGGAAAAATACAAACCAATAAAAAGGTATAACTGCTTGACTTTCATGAACATTTCTAAGATGATATTTTCCTGTTGAGTTCTTTGATCTGCCTTGGTTTTTTAATTGCACTTTTTTTATTTCTCAAAGTTATTTTACAGGCAGAAACCTCCACAGGAAGTTTATTTTCTTCAGCTATACTCAATGGCTGTTTTGTCAATTTATTATCACAATAGCAAGATATGCACATGCAGTAAATCAATGTAGGTTAACTTTTTAATAGGGAAGGCATTCTACATTTCTGGCATCAGTCTGTATCTTCTTTCAATTATAATGTCTCTCACTGGGCTGAGTATTTGTCTGGTAGTTGTGTGTATTGGTGACAACTTAATATTCAAAGGTCAAGCTGCAAAGATCTGGCCAGTGTGATGGTATCTTTGCTCTTTAGTAATCAGATGGGATGTCTGTGATGTCTTGAAGTGCTTCTTCTAGGTGGTTGCATGCCACTGCAGTAGTTAATTGCCTGTTAGCTTCTTGGATCAATGTAAAAGAGAGATGTGAAGATTTTTCCTTAGTATGTTTTCTTTTTTCCTCCCAACACAGCTCTATTTGAGCACTTTCCTCTGATTTATCCAAGAATAACCTGAGTATGTGAGAAGAAACTTCAATACTCAATTTAGGTAGCAGCCTAGGATTTTTTTCCCTAGAGGTGGGTGGAAAAAAGGGGGAAATCTTACCTTCTGTGCACTGGAGCTTGGTCGTTGTTTGCTACATAGGGGCACTGAGAAGAGGTTCTGTGTTTTTTCATTTGCTCTGAGAGGAGCCTTGGTGCTGTGCCTCCAGTGGAGTCAGTGTTTCCATGGAGTACTTTGTCTTTCTGTAGTGGGGAGCTAAATTAGTTACTAATGTGTTCTGTAAATGTTTTTGAGCTCTTGGAGCATATACAGGTCTATGTCCCTGTCCACTCATTACTGTTTGGTTTTTTTTCTTGATTTCTCTCTTCTTTCCCTCAGATACCAAATGGTTCCATGTGCAGGACAGGAGCTCCATTTGTTTGCAGTGGAGATGAGCATGCTTTCTAGCTGGACATTTAGGACAGGCTTCACCAAACCATCCCTGACCTGAATGGCCCTTAAGGAAGTTATGTTTTATTGCTCAGCCACATGCTATTCAAATAACTTGTATGCATATAAACTTCTACCACTAGTACAGCATGTAGTTGTGCATAAACTGTGTCCACTGCATGTATCTGTGGGTATGATTCATCCATTTTAGGTAGATATCATAGAATCATTGAATGCTTTGGGTTGGAAGGGACCCTTAAATCTGGGCTAGTGTATTGAGGCCATGAAGCTAGCTTAGTGTACCTCCCTGAGAATCTAAGAACTGTGGGATCTCAACACTTTTAAGAATTCTCATCTCTTTAAGTTCTTTTCTTCCTGAGCTCTGAAGCACAAGAAATGAAGCATTGTAATTTACTTATTTAGAGGTTTATTCTACCAGTTCAACATTATGGGGAAGAAGGTAATAATTTTTCATTTTCCCCTTTTTCACTGTCAGGATGTTGTGTCATACCAAACTAGTGGTCAATATTGTAATAAGAGTTATTATTGGGGTGTCTTTGAATACCTTTCCATCCTAAATGACTATATCTTTCCAAATACCTCTAACTCAAAGCAGAAGGAAGAATTTAAAGTGAATCCAGTGTATTTACTTATAAAAGTAAAGTAACTTTTGGTTATCTTATCACTATGAAACTGATCAAGTACTTTCAGCAAAAAACTCTAGACACATCGGTGTACCTGTGTGAAAGCTTTTGAAAAATTAAAGCTGATGTGTTGACAGCTGTAATACCACTAGCTTTTAATCCTTGGGTTCTTTTTTTCATTATTAGGGATTCCAGGACATGGGTAGCAGAAGATTAGCTTTATCCACTAACAATATAAAATCCTGTAATCCCTTGAAAGTTTAAAATCTTCCTTCGGCTGGAGAAGGAACACTTTATCAATATGTACAGCTAGTGGCCTCTTTAAGGGATAAAAAGCACATCTCCCAGCTTGGGGGAAGAAGAATCATTTTATATTGGCTTAAAGAATTTCAGTTTTGAAGCTGTGCTTCAACACATGAAAAAAGCTTGGGTGAAGCTATTAGTTTTGGTTTGTTTCATTCATTTTTTACCTTTATTAGATATTATTTTGATTCAGGAAAATAAATGTTTGCGGTTTTTTTCCCCTGTATTTATTTCTTCCCATCTGTAGCTTCCTAAGAGCTTTACAAAGGTCAATAAATGCTATGTAACCCTCCTCCTAGACACTGACTGCCTGTAAACATGAGAACATATCATAAAGAGTTTCCACAAGATGAACACCCCACCCCATCCTCTCATTTTTGGCCATGTCTGCTCTGTAAGTTACATTTGTACCATAGGCTGATTTACGATATTCCACCTCCCTTCTCCACCTGACTTACTCTGTGTTCTAGAAGATCTAACAGCAGTTCAACATACTGAATTTCTCTCTGGGAAGCCATACTACACCCTTCCTCTCCCTCTCCTTTCTGAAGGGACAGCAGTCAGTTGAAGGTGACCAAGTAGCCTTACTCTCAGTGACCAGTCTTAGCTGGTTTTTAACAGAGCATGCAACACTGGTGCACTAAATGGCAAATAACCAAGTAAAAGGCATTGCAGGAGGCCTCTCCAGAGTTTTTCTAATCTTGATATTTCTCATTAGCCACTGCCTCTTCTTGCCTTTCATCAGCTTTCCCTTCAGTTCCCACCAGATGAGTTTGTTGTTAACTGCTCTGATTCTTGCTGGCTGTGCACCCTCATGGCTGCTCCTACTGACCGCATTCATTGCTGGGTTCCCTCCTGCTGTTTTCTCTGTGAGCTGCTTCAATCATGCTCTCTGCATGGCTCTGTCCATCACTGTGAGGGCAGAGAGTCTGCTTTCCCACAGCACTCATCTGCTGATGTACAGCTCGTATAGCCCCTGAAGGTAGTTCAGTTCTGCAGGAGGGGTGCAGTGCTTAAAGCAGGAAACATCCAGATTTCTTGCCACAAAGCAGAGGCTTTCTGGATTAAGTCTTTCTGATAAATCTTAGGATCTTTGCTTCAGTTTATTTGTCATAAAGTTGCAAGTTGCAATATTAAATCCAACTGACTCCTTTCCCTGAAGCACATCTGGCACCACTGAGGTTTCATGCTTTGTACAATGTGATTACAAAAGAAATCATTCTTTCAAATTGGCAGTTTATATGTTTCTAACACAAAAGTCTCAAAATATGGTCTATAAATAGCTAAGGAAAATTCTCCTGTTAGTACTGTTCTATTTTCTTTCTGCTAAAGACCCCAGAATTTGTCCTATCCACACCCTCCACCCTTTGGACTTACTTTTTCTCCTAACATCTTTATCCTGCTTTGAGAGACAGAAACCATTTGTCCAATAAACATAGTCAGTTAACAGCCAAATACACAAGGGATACCAGATCTTGTGACTTTTCAGCAGGCCTTTTTAGGTCAAGTACTTGGAGGCAGATCTCAAAAGCATTTATCACTTTACTCCATATAGTAGAAAAATGTAACTACTAACCAGTGCTGCTAGGACCTGACAGCCACACTGAATAAAACAACGAGTCAACCATCAATACTTTCTGCAGCAGAGCACCATACTCCCTGTGCCCAAGGCTTCCAGAGCCTGCTTATCTGTCTGCTGCTATTGAAACAACCTTTATTCTTCACATGAACCTATTTGTCAGATGAAGGTAGTGGAAATAGTCTGATATCCTAATTTAGATATAATTTGCTATCTGTTTGCTGTATTGAAGTTATTCTATATGCTCTATAACTAAGAGCTGACCCTATTTATGCAAATGCAGAATGCTAACTGAATTCACTGCAGGCTAATAGGGAGTCTGTTTTTTCATGCATTTCTCCAGTGAATAAGAAGACATGTATAGAGTTAATTAGTGAAAAACTAGACTTAATAATTATTTTCCTTTTAAAATGGGGTTTCTTTTTTACAATGTAATTTTATATAGCAGTTTCTGAGATAGGTTTCCATGTTGAAATGATCAAGCCCAATAAACAGTTACACTTTTTCTTAGCTTTGCCAGTTCTGTAGCAGTAAGACAGCCGCTGGGGTCAAGAGAGCCAAGGATGTGTAATCCCTTCCATGGAACAATTCCCCTCTTGATTTCTTATAAGTTTAAACTGAGATTTTTCAGGGAAGCAAACCACTCTTGCTGCCTTCCTATTACAACTGTAACTTCTAGAATAGATGGATTAAAGTATTTACTTCAAACCTAGGCTTACAGCAGCAATAAATTTATGTGCACATCAAAACTTAATTCTCCTTATTCTTGTGGATAAGCATATGGTGACTTTGCTAAAACAAAGCCTCAGGCCCTGAACCGGCTACTGCCTTGTGTGAGTTCAAAGTTTGTTTGTTTTTTTTTTTTTACTGTAACTTTCTGAGGAATTAGGGCTTTGGAGAGAAAAAAGTCTTTAAAAATCCTTTATAACTGGAATCCTACAAATACAGGTGACATGTATATACTTTTCTGCCTAAAGTGATTCTAGAAGCCTTATAGACTTTATTGTATTTTTTATATGTATTTATCATCAAAAGACCAACAGCTACAGACCAAGAGGTCAGAGAAAATTTAATGTCAGAGTAGAAAGAAGTGATAAAATTTTAAAGCTTTAATTTGCATCAGTACCATTATATGTGTGTATGTATAGATAGATCAGTATGTTTTGAGTTTATGTTAGGGAGAACAATTCTTTTAATGAATTATAACTTAAATTGAAAAGTTTGCTGGTGTCCTAACACAAATTGCTGCATCTGTCCTTAGAAGTCAGTAATTATTTGTTTTCAACCCCCAGTAATTTTTGAGATACTTGGAAATATGATGAATACCTCTGGAGTCAATGGGAGTCTTTCCAATAACTGCACTGGGTATAGAAACAATTTCATTTGAATCTCTCTGCTTTTCAGCCCATTACTTCTTTCAATTTATTGAACTAATCTTTCTCAGTTTAGGAATTGTTGCTTAGTATAATAGTAATAATAGCCAAGTATAGTAATAATGAGGCAAGCCTGCCAATGTTTGTGAACAGTTCTGCTGAGTTCTGGAGGTTATCCGTATACATTAATGTTAGTACATGCACTTTGATTTTTGAAGGATTTGAACCCTAAATACATACATGAACCATGAGAAATTTATTTAGCCACTTCATTGCTTTGTTTTCTTCTTTGAGATATTGTCCTAACGGTCAGTTCAGAAGATTTTTCAGATAGTAATTAGGGAGAAAGGAGAACACTGCATGCCTAAATAAAGTTGCCTTGTAGAACCATTACAAGAATCTTCTGAATGTATTTGGAGCAAAACTGAAATTTCAGTATGAACCTTCTGAATATTTTTCCCTATAAGGATCTGCCACTTATGTTTTTAAAGCTTTATAACTTTTTTGTGGCTCTACCCTGTGGAGGAATGTTTAGCAGATAGGGGACACAGCTATCTGCTAACCCAGCTGTGTCCCCTATCTGATAAACATTCCTCCACAGTATTCACAGAATCACAGAAAATTAGGAGTTGGAAGGGACCTCGTGTTTGAAAAGAGTAAACCACTAAGTAGACTCTATAATTGTGTCAAAATAGGTCTCTATGATTTATAAAATAGAAGAATATCTATACCTATCACTTCAATTTTTCTGAATCCTTAAAAATTAGAAGTCATGGTAAGACTGCAACATATACTTTGTTTTTACTTTTCTGGGCATGGATACAGTACAATTTGGTTTTATATACTGCTTTTCACAGAGAAAATTACTGCCAGAAGAATGGCTTGAGGCTTAGCAGGACTGTGCTACTGAAGATATCTCCAAACATATTGTCCTCTCAAAAATCAATCTTTCCTTCAGTTCTGCCTCTGCCTGTCTGGAAATCATTGGGTTGTGCCACTCATTGTGTCTCTAGCATGAAAACCTGAACAAAAGATGTTGAAATGTCTATGGAATAGTGATGTCTTTCTCCATCTTTGTCATTATCAGTGATACTATAAATTACATTGCCAAAGATGGTGTGCCGTGTGTACTGCTTAAAGTTCTGGCAAACTGATAAATCCCTTGTTTTCATCTGCACAGGAAACCCATGCTTGCTTCTATTTCTTAATTTCTTGTTTCTCAATGTGGCACACGTGATATTATTTTGATACAGATTGTGATACGTATGTGTGTATATAGATATATACACATCCACACACATGCTTACATGTGTATAATTCTTACACATCTGTTGAGGGTTAGGGCTGGATTGACAACCACCCAGTGACAGACACTCCCTACCACCCCCCACCCCACTCTCAAAAGGGAACAAGAGAGAGGAGACTTGTGGATTGGAAAAAAAACCAAAAACCAAAAAACCACCAAAAGCTACTTCAATGAAAATAGTAACAATAGATGAAATATATATGCAAATACATGCAGAAGCAGCACTGAACGCAAAGCCCCCTTGATGGTTAACTATGCCACTGTCCTCACTGGTACTGCAACAGGAAGCCTCCAGCGGCAGACGGGAATCAGATTAACAGATTGGATCCTGGAGATGGGTTCAGGAAAAAGAGGGAAAGGGAGAGAGAGAGAAAAGCAACAAAGATCGGCCTTTGAATAGCAGAAGAGAAGGAAGCAAGACAAAGAAGAGGGAACTTGCCCTTAACTTCATAGTGAGTATGATGTATGTGCAATGGAATACTTAGTTGGTCAGGTTAGGGTCACCTCTCCTTCTTGCTCCTCTCTGTAGGTGCAGACTTTTACTCTGCACCCCCCAATGTAAGACACAAGATTCAGCAGTAGCCCTGGTTTACATACCAATCCTCAGCAGTAAAGCCAAACATTAAGCCTAATCACTGCTGGAAGCAGGCAGTGTTTGTAAAAAACATACTGCCAGCTTCAGAAATGCAGTTACTTAGAGGACTTTCAGCTGAATGACAAAATCATCAAACAGAATCAGTTCTGTTCTAACCCAAAATAAGGACAACATCCATTTTTTTCTCTGAAAGCTTAGTTTCTCCTCTCAGTTTTTCTGTGGTTTAGAACACTTGTTTTTTCCTGTGCCTCTTTTGGGCAGGGAAGGACTCTTTATTTCTTTGCACACCAATATACTGATGTGTTGGGTGGGTAATAACATCAATCCATCAGGTGTATAGTGCACAGCCTTCTGTGCCAACTTCATTTTGTTCAGAAAACATGAGTCAAGTTGTAGAAAATAAAAAAAAAAATAGAATGGTTTTAAATATCATAACTGTTGGGGTAAATCATCCATTTGTGGATATCTTGCATTGCCCCCGTTTCTTGTGGTATTTGGTATTAGGTTCTTGCAACTAAGAGACTTAGCAACGTTGTTCCCTCAGTTGTTATTAAGGATGGCTGAGTTTATGTTATACTGATTACCAATAGCTGGAACCCTGATGCAAGCACTGCTTTCCTTTGAACTGAAAATACTGCATGCCTTCCTCTACAGGGGCCTGCCTTGTAATGTCTTATCACTGCTAGTCCCTGTTCAGCCAAACACACAAGTGAATGCCTCATTTAATTGTAGTTCTGCTTAAATATTCTCTTATTCAAGTAATTACTGCTACCATTTTAAGACTTGTCTGTCTTTTGGTAGCATACATGTTTTCTAGACATTTTATAAGTATAGGTGAGAAGGATATGGCCTTTAAGCATCTAAGTCATAAGGCCAAGATTCACAGTTTTTACCTCGAGAAATACTGTCTTCTCTCTCTTTTTTTACTGAGTTATTTTTTAATTATCTTGCTTTTTTGTAGTTTATCCTAAGCAAATATTTGAGCACCTGAGACATTTCTATTTTTGGTGAGTAATAGTGTCAGTCTTCTTTCTTTCATTTGCTTTTCATGTGAGATTCTTGTCAGGCAAGAGCAAAACTTTCAGGTCTCATTTACATTGAAAATTACTCTGTCATGGTTTAGAGGAAAAGATAGAACTGGGGTTTTTTTGTGACAGGTGTTCTTTTCTTGATGATAGTACCTGCAGCTATAAAGTGATGGTCTATAAGGCTTTCATGCTTTTTCTAAGTGCAGAGCTAGTCTTTAAAGACTGTAAGTGTTAAGACCCCTTTTTCAGAAGGAAAAAAAATTTGGCTCTGTCTTAGGAAAGAAAATGACCTATGATAGCAGAGTACTTTGTGCAAGTTCATATCCTTGACAGACTCAATCATATGAGAAATGTAAGAAGGAGCTATAGCTGATCTTAAAATTTTTTTTTCTTTCAGACTGAGCATGTAAAACTTCAGACAATTATATGGTACTTCTTGGCCTGTGAGTCTCATAAGAGAAAACTTTAACTGGTTTCCCCTTGGCTAGTAATGCAAGAGAATGGTTGCATATGTTTTTTGAAGAGCTTTCAGTCACTGACTGTGAGCCCAATAATTGAATGTTTTCTAATAGTATTTTAAATCTTGAGGTGTTTCTGATCTTAAGTGATGTTTGGTTTGATGTGCTTAAATTTTGAATTTGAGATATTTATTTGTTCTGCCAGAATGTCAGAGGTTTACATCATTTTTCTTATTCTTAAAACACCATCCTGGTGCTGTAGAATTATTTTGTTTAACAGAATTTCCAAAACTGAAAACTCTACAGAACAAACAGCAAAATATTTGTGATAGGAAATCATTCAAGTATCTTTTGAGCGATGTCCTAGATAATCATTACAGCATTCTTCACAGCTTCTAGAGTGTTTGGAGGTATAATTTCCTGGCTGTCAGACCTAGATACCAAGAATCAGAAAGTGGGAGAGAAGAAATGGTAAGACAAGTTGGGGAAGAAGAATCCCAGTGCACAGATCTCTTCAGGAAGTTCAGAAGCTCTGGAGAATATTGATTGACATCTGCATTGTTTTTATGAGTTGAAAGGTTTGTTATGAAGTAACAGAGAAAATGTCAGGGAGATCTTTGCCAAATGCAAAACTGTTGGGACAGGGAAAACAGGGGACGACACAGAAAATGAAGCACTATCTTCCCAAAGCACTACCTTTGTACTTTAAAACTGTGAACTTTTGTCACTACCTATTGATTGTAGTGCTTTAAGTTCCCCTGTCATGCTGCCATCAGCTGCTCACATCTTCCTGTATTATCCTTCTTGTCAAATAAATACTTAGATCTCTTTTTGTACTTTTGTCATAAAAGCTACTGTGAACTGGACTGAACATGTGCAGTGACTTTACCAAGCTGTGTGCAGATGATGAGGCCAACTATTGACAAACTCATTTGGTTTGGTCCCTGTGCAACACTGCAGAAGTTCAGGCTGAAGAAATGGATCTTAAAATGCTTGAACAAAGGTAGTAAGCAGACAGTTGTGTCTGGAACTGTAAGCTGTAAACAAATAAGTTTTATTGGATTCACAAAATTATCACCTTTATGTCAGTTGAAGAAGTGAAGCCAATATGTGTTGCTGAAGTTGAGTGGCTAATGATGAAAAAAATTACAGACTCACCTAATGACTAAGGCTTTATGATGTGAACTTTGTACTAGCACATGAAGGAGAATCTTACTCCCCGAAGTACAGCCTTTTTTATGACCTTATTTACAACACACTGTTTTTGAAAGAAAAGTCATGCTGAGGTGGGTTTTATCAGCTACCACCAGCCTCTACCAACTTCCTTCATCTGTGTTTAAAAACCCAAAGCAAAACAGCAAAAATCAAATTAGCTCAGAACAAAGGGGACTTCTATGAGAGGTCACTGCTTATTCGGTACTTTCAGGTTTTCTCTGTGTACTATTTGAAACATTTCTATGCTCTGTTGCTACTTAATGTATACCAAGAAGTTATTGATGATCAGGTAGTTATGGCAAACTGTTGGGTTGTACACGTTAAGTTCTACTCTATCAATGTATTTTTTGATGTTCATAGAATCATAGAGTGGCCCAGGTTGCAAGGGACCTTAAAGATCATCTAGTTCCAACGCCCCTGCCAGGGGCAGGGATGCCGTGTTCTATTACTTCCCCTCTCCAGCTGCTGTTATTGAGGAAAGTGATACAGCCACTGCATTGAGCCCTTGGGGAAGCATTGCAAAGTACTTAAGCAGTTGCAAAATAGTGACATCCCCAATGTTCAAACAGACTTTCAATACATGGGTGACAGGCACTTAATAGATAAAAAGTCTTCAGATAAAATCATAGAACGAACACTGATACCTAGTGCATGGTGGCACTAAGGCAATAAAAAGGACTTGTGTGAATCTCACTGTTGGTTTCCAGTATTTTTATACAGACCACAAGTTAAAGCTTGTCTGTGAGTGGATTCTATCTGTGATAAGTGCTTTTTTCCCATGATTTATTCCCACTTAATGTCCTATTTAGAAGGATGAAGTAACATCTTTGTAGGGTCTGATTTCAGGATGGACCAGGCTAGGACACAGATACTTACTGTTGCGTCTTCCTATCCAAGCCTGACTTTTATTCTGAGACCTAACTGTTGGTCCTTGAGACATTGATATATTTAATTGAATTGTGAAACATGACAGAAGTTCATTTTTCAGGCTTTCATCTTGGGGAGTTTCCAACATGTATGCAGACAGAGTTGTAATTCTCAGTTGTTCCAGAGGCCTAAGAGATTCTGAGATCATTAACATTATGTTCTTTATGGCACCAGATTTGACCATGAATTATGATGGTATGTGCCTGAGTAGAACTTTATGAGCTGAATTCTGCTGAGGCCCTCAAACCTTGTGCTGTTAGTGTTGTAAGTGAGGATACAAGAACTAATTAAAAGGAGAAATTCCTACACAAGTACAATTTTTCAGAAGGATATTGTAGTTCAGTAGAATTAAAGGTCCCTCAAATTACTTTTTGCTTATAATTCTGTTCTAAGGCAATTTTTTTTTCCTAATGTATGTTATATTTTTACTTCTGCTTAATTTTATTTGCTTGTAAAATGCTTTTAAATCATACAGTTTTCTTGTGATACTATGAATTAGTAGAACAATCTGGGCTCCCAGTTGCTTTTTGGAAACTAGGTCATTCCTAGTCATATTAACTACTGTTATTATTATTATTACTTCTTTCCTAAGGATGGAATCTGATTTCAGATTGTTTTTCACAGACAGTAAGGATTAGTGCCTCTTGATCAGTGTTGTCCATATCCTTGCTCTGTATACTGTATTATAACTGCTAGAATGTGCTTCTCAAAGTCTGGGTCCTGGAGCTGTAAAATCAAGCTTCCAAAAGCTGAGGAAAATTGAAATGTCACTCTCTACTTTGAGTTTCAAGAGTTAGACTAAGCATTTACCTCAACATAGACCATCCATTCCAATGCTTAGTTTAGAACATTTCAAAATAATTCTAAAATCTGTGTGTTTCTTGTCCTTTCAATCTCATATATTTTTTTAATTATTATTACTGAATTGCCATGACCAGAGGAACATTTGTGAAAGATATCGATTTGTTAGTTTCAGTGAGTCCTGCTCTTCCTTTGTCTGCTGTACCAGGCAGCAAATGGGATGCAAAGCTTCATGATTTGCCAGATGCATTAGACTGTTGTGCTGTTTGTCAGACAATTCCTCATATCCATAGAACACTCTTCAAGGCCAAATTAGATTTATGTGGAATAGTAGCTGAGCTAGCAGCATTATGTACCTCTAAGTGACTACGTTAATTAGCAACCGAAACACAAACAGTCGCTTCTCTGCAAGGAGACTACTGGCATGCTAACTACATCTGTGGCAAACCAAATTAAGAGAAATCCCATTATCTCACTTGAGATTCTGCTTTCTACTGACAACATGTTTCAATGGTACTGCAGGCCAGTTACTGCAGAGATATTTCATTACTCTAATGTGTTCTCTTAGAACAAAGCATAGAGCCATAAAACTTAATTCAACCCCTAAGAATGCTACTGAGATCATTATTTACAGTTGAACTAAATAAATGTATTGCCCTTTTTCCTTTCTGTGTTGCTCAGAATACAGAAAGGATTCTGTGCAGATACAGGTGAGATGGTAGAGTCACCGAAGCACATGATATGTTCATAATGCTGTATCTAAATACAGTTGTTTACACTCTGTTATTCTGATAATTCCAGCCAGCTCTTTCAAAGACATATTTTTCACAGTATTTACAACTTTGTCTTGCTCTGGAGCTTGTTTTGAGCAGTTTATGAACATTCTTATAAGAACTAAGTATATTCAGCCATCTATGCACTTCCTATTTTACAATCTTTCATGATATTCGCAAAGGGTATAGAAACCATTACATTTTCAGTCCTGTAAGTGAGATAAAAGACTGAGAGTGAAGGAGATGATCACAAATAGCAACACATCCACAAATTTCTTATGTACAATAATCCTAGGGTTAGGGGAAAATAAAAGCAATCAGAAACATTTATTTATCCCTTTGCATCTTTGCTAAACTTAGAATCTTTAGTTTCGGTGTGATGGGCAAGATCTGCCAGTTAGGTTGCATATTTAGCTAGGCTTTGGCACTGATGCTTATTCCAACCAGGAATAAGAGAACTACCAGATTTTGAGTATGTAGTATTGCTATTTTAAACACTAAAGATAACATTGGGAGGTTTTTAACATTCTAAATGCTTTAGAGGCAAAATATCCTCAGAGGGAACAGAAGCTCAGATATCAAGTAGTTTGCTCACTAAATTTTAATTAGGAAAACCCAAAAATAAACCCTGCTGCCTTTTTGCAGGTCATTTCTCCTTTTTGTTAAAGCTTTACCAATGAAAATGAGTCTGATATTTTTATATAAAAAGGCAAGTGGTGTAATTAAGAACTCTAGTAAACCAACCATATTTTTCAAATATTCTAACTTTGCAAACTGCTGGGGATACCTTCTTCCACAGAACTTAACTGAATTAATGATAGATACTTCAACAAATCCCCACTGTTCTGATGCAGATTTTAAATTGTATTCACATGTACTAGCTTGACTTTTTATTTCTTTCATTTTCAATTTGAAGAAGAAAAATTATCATTGTTTTAGAGGATGAATATATACATGAGTCAGACCCTTTCCACATTCCTGCTATGGGCTGTGTACTGAACCAGTGTACTAGGTACTCTGTTTTGATTTTGTCATTGCAAACCCAGTGTGGAGTCAAAGAGCAATGCTGAAAAGATCTGTTATGATGTTTCTGTTGTGAACATGGGTGTCACTGTATTTATTTACCTTTATTTAAAGGGAATATTTTGTTTTCACAAAAGTATTAGATTGAGCGCAATGAACCCCACAATACCTGCACAAAACCCTCAGACTTATGGTGCCAGCTTTCAGGTCTGATGCTGAAGGATTAATTATTAAGAACAAGGAGATACAACAGCCAAGCATGTTTGAAAGCTGCTGCTGTGCATCAATCTCTGAGAGACTCTGCTATGCTGTAGACTACTGCACAGTATGTATCATTCAATAGCGTGATGTGTAACACCATTGGAAATGAGCTCTTCTCTTACATTCTCTGGTTTGGTTTTTTTTTTTCAATTCCTATGTCCATTTGATATTTGGCTTTTGCTTAGACTGCTAATGACAAAAAAGAAATTGCTGTTACCAGCTGTACAGATTATAGCAATCTACATAATTCTAAAAATGAAGGAGGGATCAGTACGTGCTGCACCTCTCCAGCAGTAGCTTTGGTCAGTGCAGCAGAGTAAGTGTGCTGTGCCCCACCGCTTTCATTCTGACAAGGTGTGTAAAGGACCCACTCACAGGGCAGCTGTGCACTGCAGCCAAGGGGAGTACTTTGATAAGAAATATCCAGGCAGTGTGCTTTTGTACCATGGAATTTGGAACCTTTCCTTTGCAGGAACAGCAAGCCAGGTTTTGGTTGTGTGCAATAACCATATGTTACAAAGCATAGTTACTGTTCAGCTTTTAGGTGAATATCCTCTGGTCCTGGAAATTTGTTACCATTCAGGTTTGGGGGTTTGTTTTTTGTTTTGCTTTGTTTTGCTTTGTTTTGTTTTCTGTAAAACCATTATTACTGAAATGTCCTCTCAGACTCACCTCATACTGGTATGGGAATGTGGGAATATATTCAGATTTTGTTGTCAATGAACAGAGGTGCAAAAAGCAGACTTTCTTTGGGAGTGGCAGGATGCCCTTTTCCTTCCCTGACTATCTGTTAATCACAGCAACTCTCTGGCAGGCTTCCTCTTTCCATTGTATTTAGAGAAGCTTTCATTACTAGATTTTGTGTCTGCAATAAGTTATTCCTCAAAATCTATCACCTGCTTTAACAATTTTGCATTTAACTGGCCAGAACTTAGGCCTTTTTTCAGATGCATTTACATATGATTTACTGTTTTGATGTATGTTCTTTTACTGCTAATAATTCCCCTTCCTCAGCTATTAAAACCTGTTAGTTTAGTTTGGTAGACTCTTCAGTTTTTAGTGCCTAACATCTTTAAACAATGTCTGTGCTGTTTGCAAGAATTTTGCTTTTAGATATCACTAAAAAACCTTCTCTCTGTTGTATAACTAATAAATGGCTGAAATGTCACTGACATGGATTTTTTCTTTTGACTTTTCCATCTGCAATGATTCTGAATTTGATGGCATGTAGTTGTTATTACAGAGCCAATTTCCTTAGTTCTGAACCATAGCCTTTCCCTGATTGTGGCTAAATCAAAAGCTATTTCTTCAAGACTTGCCCCTAATGGATCAGGTTCCTCCTATCTGTCCCCCAGGCCCTCTGAACTGGAGCTCTTGGACTGGAGCAGAGGAGGTGTCCTTCTTAAAGTAGCAAGGGACTAAGAAGAGGGCAACCATAAAGGTGAACATATTTAAAACAAATCTGTAATGTTTCCTTAGATAACGTTCAGTCTCATGAAACATTGCTGTAAGTACTAAAAATTTTATGCAACATGGTGTATGTCTATATATGCAGATTCAGGGTAATCAGCCATGTATCTACAGGAAACCCAGTTTCCCAAGAGCAGCCACAAGTGCTTTGTAAGTTGCTGGTGTCATAACCTTTGCATATCTGGACTATATAAAGGTTAATTATATTCCACTCCGCTGCAACTATCGTTACATTCATGCGACTTTGTGCTTAATGCTGCTTTTTAGATAACATGTCACTGTAGAGGTGAGTTCACAAGATGATGAAGAGGTAGAAAAGAATTATTTCTCCCTTCAGATATACTCTGGGTTGGCAGAATTAAGATGAGTAAGCTCTCTGTAGACCTAAGTGCTGCACTTTGGTGCTAAAACCTTAAGGGAAGGCTTGCCACATTAGAATCTGTTGCCTTTACATGATCATGTACAGGGCAAGAAAACATGAGAAATCCAGATCCCTTCTATCACAAGGAAGTGTGATATTGTTACCTGCATAAATGCATAAGCCTTGTCTTAACCAAAAGCCTAGAAAATAGCATCAGAAAGCTATTTCCAAATCTGATTACTCAGAAACAATCTCACTGCTTCCAGCCTAAATTTACTGTCATTGATTTATTCCTATTTCTTGTTGTGCTAGTCTTGCTTAAAATTAGAAATGCCCCTTTCCCTGCCAGTATCCAGGCCTTTCTTTCATTTCTAATTAAACAGGTTCTCCACTGCTCAGGTCATCCTAGAAACACCTCACTGCATTTCTTTCTACTTTGAGAGTGCTCAGAATTGTATGCATTGTTTCCATCTTGGTGGTGTCATTAACACCACTTTAACAATTCCTCATCTTTACTTAAAAGTCTTCTCTTTGTACATCTGGGATTATACAGTTGCCCTTCCCACAGCCAAGTCAGAATGTAGACAACTCTTCATTTACTTCTCTGTTCCTGCATCCAGTGTCATCACTTTCAAAGAATGGAGCACGCAGTTTGTTGATTGCTTTCAGATTTCCAGAGAAAAGGGAAAATATAAGGACAGTTTGTATTACAGTAAAACTTCAGGGTAAAGCCCTGGTGTTCTGCAATCTTCTTTCCAAACAATGCAAATAACTTTTCATCTTATTTTCTTTTATTGCAGCAACTGTCTTAAAAAAGCCAAAAACCTACCTGTTTGAGAGTGTATTTTAGTAGCACAATATGGAAAATTAGGAACTGAAAAGAGCAGCTACTTGTGAAGATAATAACTGCGATTGAAAGGAGCTATACTTGTATCTAGGGCAGTTGTTGTGGTTAAGTGTATCTGTGGCTCTGCTTTCCAGAATCCCTCTGTGTGTTTTTCCCTTTAGGAAAGGTTCTCTTTTGGTCTTAGCCATGTCACTGGTAATTGCCAGACATTCTGTTATGTGATGTGAAATATCAGACCTCAGCTCTGTGCTGCTGCTGCTACTACTACTTGTTCACTCGGACACACATGTTGTCAGAGACTGGGTCATGACTACTCTAAGTTTTCTATATTAGGGACAGATTACACAGATTTAACAGGCAATTTCATTCAGCAATGAAACAGACTTTTGCAAAGATGAGAAAAGGTTGAACGCAGTGAGCTGCTTCTGATTTCACAACAATGTTAAACTGGCATATCCCCAAAGGACCAAATTCTGGTCTTGGTTGTGGTAGATTTCAACCAGTACACCAGCATCAGCTCACCTGGGTTTACTCCTGCCTTTTGCTGGTGTGCATGAGACAGCTAGACACTTTCTGTATTAGATATAGCTCTGTCATGGTTGTTTGTGCATTTAAAATTGCAGAGTGGCTGATGGCTCACCATTCATTTTCTGTATCAGGCAATCCAGGGTTCTGTGGCATTCTAGTCACGATACATAACAGAACCCCAAAGACAGATTATGCAGTCACAAGGATGAAAATTGATTACTAAGCACTCAATGAGTCATCTGCCTCAGGAAGTAACTACTCCAATCTATTATTGTCGATGTCCTGATGGGTCAACCAGGACGTGAAAAGGAATTTGCATTAAATTGATTTGACTGTTTTTTTCTAGAAATAACATCACTCAATCAAAGGAAACATTCAGACTGAGCTAGGGAAAACTGACTGAATTTGATTTGGGAAGGCTGAGCAGCAAGGGATGAGCAGGCTGATTCAGATAAAAGTAAAAATGGGATTTAGAGCACTATAAATCTCACATTACAGAATGAAGAGTTGGAACAATTCTTAACAGTTTCTGTGACGCAGATCGGGCTGCACATTTTGAAAATCCTTTATTTGTTTATTTATCTGTGTGTGTATGTATCTATATACACACATCAGCCAGTTATGTGGATAACATTTTTATGCAAATAGTGTGCTTATGCCCTCACCATAACAAGTTGCCATCAGGCAACATAACAGTATGGCCAGTTTCCAGTTGTCTTGGATGATTTTTCTGTATTGAGCTCATATGAAAAGTGGAGAGTGGAATATGTGTCTCTTAATATACTTTTCTTAGAGCTGAAGGCTTTCAGAATGAGCAGCCCACCACTCACTAAAATTCAATAAGGAGTGAATCTTACTGATGTCACTT
The DNA here is from genome assembly GCA_013399015.1 of Galbula dea. Lineage (NCBI taxonomy): Eukaryota > Metazoa > Chordata > Aves > Piciformes > Galbulidae > Galbula > Galbula dea. The sequence goes on along the minus strand of VWZX01003412.1, from coordinate 1,270,338 downwards.
CCTTCTCATCAGTCTTCATCTTAAAGCAATTTGTTCTCTCTCACGCTCATAGTACGGTGTGGGTGTGCTGGCATCTTGTAGTGGGTTTCTGTTATCATGTAATTCCCAATAGCTTTGTATCTTCTTCCAAGTTCATTACTTACATCATTTGAGAGTCCAACCAACATCAAATACTTTACATAACTCACTCTGTACTGTATATATGATTTGTGAATTGTTCTCTTATTGATTTTTGTATGGTCAGTCTTAATGTCCATTCAAATAAGTTTTATCTGAGTAATGATTTTGTGATTTGGCCTAAGGAATTACAGCAAGATCTTGTATAAAATGATTTGTGACTTGACTTGTTTCAGCTTTTAACTTCCCACAATGAGGTATTTAAAAAGCTATGATAGCTGAGTGTGGATATTATTATGTGTCTGAGTCAGGCCTCTCAGTAATGTCTCAAGCTGGAATCTCCAAAATTGTGGCATACACAATCGTTGTCACGGTTGAAATACACTGGTTTTAATAAATGAGGCTCAACTCTGGAGCAGTGCAAGGGTAAAAGGACAAAGAATGATTGGAAAAAGCATATTCTAGTCTACTAGTGAAACTGTAAAATTATTGGGATGTGCAAGCACCAGCTCAGTGAGCCTCATACTGGCTAATTAAAATCTCTCAAAGAATAGAGAAATGACCACAATCACAGTTCCCTCTGGCTAATCTGTAAATGTCATCTCCTTCTTTAGTGGACTTAGCCTTATCCTACCTGTTTCAGACAGACACAAAGCAACCACAGCAAGCAGAGATACTGCCCTGTAAGGGAGGGAATTAGGAAGCTGTCCATTTGTTGCAGGCTAACAGCTGAAAAGACCATATTATATCACAGTCCTGATTAGAAACCTGAAGAGCACATAGAAGATTTTGTTGTGTAGGGGGCTGTACCATCTATATGTGTTACATAATTAAATATCAAGTTTTCTTGGCTGAGCCATGATGTGCATACACTGAATATATAGAAATGTTCATTTGATTGAACAAAACCTATATTACTTTAGCAGTCAGGAGCCTAGGGTTAGCAAAAAGTGGTTGTGCTATTGTCAGGTAAGTCCTCCAGCCTTCATATTCACTATTTTTCTGACTAAAACCAGAACTTACCAATTGGGAAATTTGATGCCTTGATTTTATGTATTACTACTGAGTAACAAAGACAAAAAAGGATCTTAAACCAAGAACACCAGAAAAGATATTTATTTCACTCATCATTTGTTCTGATAATAGAATATATAAGCTACTTCTCTTCTTCTCCTTTCCAAAGGCAGGTACTTATATTTCTCCCTCAGGCAGTTAATTGGTTAATATGATAAAGTTGCATATTAATAGATTCTTTATATTTTCTCCTCATTTACATATCTGTGAGGTTAAGATTGAGATCCAAGCATGTGCAAATGATGGGGAATTGGAATTATGTGGTTTTGACAATGCTGTAAAAGTATCAAATATGGAATTAAATATTTGGGGATAAATAGAAAGTTATTGACAAGCTGCCTAAAATGTGTGGTGGGCTGCTGATTACTGGGTTGTTCTCAAAAGACTGATGCCACTATTAATTGCCATTAGTTTATTTCCCATGAACTACAACGTTGCATAAGCTGAAGTTCCTCTCTCTAATGGTGTATCCAACTAGCCAATTTTGCTGTGTCTATTAAATCTCAATAGTAGCCATTGAAGGAAGACCCTAGAGAAGGCCTTATTTCATTTTGTGTTTTTTTAACTGGAGATAGTGTCTGCTTAACATTGCATTACATAAGTAAAAGCAGCCTGTGAGATTAAGAGCCCAATCACTTCATTGACAGTATATATAATAATCACTTTTGAAATCTTTACCTTCATAGAGTAAATTTGGAAAAACACAGGGAAAATGAATACTAAAGATTCTTTCCTACTATGCTGAGGTGTCCCAAAATACATCTGTATTAGTGTTTTGTTTTGGCTTGGAAGAGGAATCTCCTGACTGTCCCCATTGAACATGCTTTAGTTGTCACTGGAGGTTGGCCTTGGAGTGAACTCAGATTTCAGTGCAATGAAACTGGACTGAAAAAGTATTTCAGAAATGTACCCAATTCTCTCTAACATGCTAATGAGCATGGGACCAGACTAAACCTAATCCAAAATGAATCTCTGAAACCTGTAGTGTAGTGCTGAATTCTAGGAACAGCTCTTTCATTCTACAGAAGCACCCTTGCTTGCCTGCAGTACCTGCTAATTTAGGTGTAACATGGGGTTGCACAGAAACTTATGTACCAGTTCAGCAAAACAATTAAGCACATGTCTAATGTTAGCATTTTTGAGGTACAGTGGTTGCTGGTTTAGGTTCCTGGCAAGAATCTGAATGTACAGGCACCAAAATGAAAAATGCTTGAATTTTAACAGAGAATGACAAGGAGTCAAGGCAGGCAGTAATCTAAGGCTGAGCACAAGCTTCAAGATGGAATATAGGCATTGATCAGTTCCTATAAATAACATGGATGAGAGACCTCAAGTACCTTGAACATAAGTAAAACTTTTAAATTATATCCCTGATCTGCACAGTGAAGAAAAAGGTCAGTGAAGCTTCTTAATCCAAGAGGTAACATGATCAAAATGAATTTCAGGACAGCTAAGTCAGGGCACAGCATTACAAGTAGCTTGAGAGCTTGAGTCTGGCAGAGTGAAATGAAAGTAGATCAGGCAGGAGGCCTGTGACACAGGGAAGGGAGAGTTCTCACAGAGGCTTGGTCCTGGAAGGCTGGCTTTCCTGCAAGTATTTTCTGAACTTAAAAATGCTGCTAATCAAGGTTTAGTTTGGTTTGTGGGAGAATTTACATGAATAATACCCCTTTTGCTTCCTGTACCCATGTTTTAGTAGATGACAGGATCCTGTAAGAACTATGTGAGAGAGCAAGGAGACAGGGAAGGGCAGGCAGTGACACTGAGCATCTACACTGATGGAAAATGAGATAACTTCTCAAAGTCAAGGAGGTGTACCTCTAACAGCATAGCCTATGGGAGAGCAATTCCAAACTGTCCTATAGTCTTAAGAACTGTATAGATCTATAATACTAACTGTATAGATCTATAATACTGTAAAGATCAGTCACTATCTGAAAACTGCAGTCTGCTCTTCAGTAAGGCCGAAATCCTGACACAAGACAGGCAGTAAGTAGCCTTTTCTTCCTCTATTGCACGTACAGACATGCACGATGCATGATTTTGTTTTAAATAAGACTCTTGTATCTTGTTTAGTCTGGAACTCCTTCAAAATTCTGTCCAGCCTGTACTTGTGGGAGCATAATTTAAATTTTGCACCCCTGCCTGCACACTGTTATTGTGTCAGGCATGCCAGTTAATATAATAGACTTTCTTAATGAAGAGACCATGAAATTTGCAGAGTAGCAAATCTGCCATACAGGAATTGGTACTTGTAAATTATGCTTCCTTCTATTTACAAGAGTAGAGTTTCCCATGTATAAGAATAGGCTGCTAGCTGAAAACTGGACTGATAAATCATAAGAATTAATATTTTTATTAATATTATTTTTCAAATAAGTAACTGGTTTAATTAAAAACCAAACACTAATGGTTTCTCTAGCATATTCTTTGTGGAAAATGTCCTTCTCAGTTATCTAGACTGAGCCACAGCTGAAACTATCCAGAAGTGCTTCATGCAGCATCTCTGGAGTGATCCTGTCCCATAGAAGCATCATAATTATATTAGCAGATCTATGAGCATCACAGTTAAAGAAATTTGAAAAAAAGAGAAAATATATCACTACCAAAAGTGCTACAACTGAATGTCTACAAATTGTGGCACTCACTATTGATATGAAGAGCTTGGTAAGGTTAGAACATCAAATTATTCAAAGAGGAGGATTTCATTGTTCCCTGACATAAGCACTGTAATTACAGGAGCATAACACTAACTCTGTAATGGCTAGAGTATAAACTGGGATAGGAACACTGGTGAATTTTAAATGATGTCTTTTGAAGCCAGCAAACAGGGGTATTACTTTACATGATTTATGAAATAAAACATGATTTAAATTCTGTCATTAAGTGTGCACAGGTGCTGTCCTCTCAAATTAAGAAAATCATCAGCTACCTGGTGCCAATAAATGCGTTGCATCTGTAAGCAGAAAAAACCCCAATGAGCTAGAGATATAAATTAGGATGAGGCAAACTATCCTAAATTTGCTTGTCCTTTTGCTTATATAAGTATGGCCAACCTTTGTGTAACCCTGTGTACTGTCTCTGATTTACTAGTAGCAGATGACCAGGACAAGACAAGCATAGACAGATACTTTCCCAGAATATTCTCTTTGTCTCCTAGAGCTTGTGTTTCTGGGCCTTCCTGAACCAGCAATGTGTCTTTGATGAACACTTCTGTTAGTTTTAGTTATCTACAATGAGACTACAATGAGTTGTACTTGGGAAAATGAAATGATCCCCTAGTTGTCACAGAATTATAGAGAAGATAGCCACCCAGAAACAAGGCAACTGAGTTAAGACATACTTCAGCAATTTTAGCTACATTCTCATTGTCTCTTTCAGAAAATCCCATATACACCACTAAAAACTTGAGGCTGGACTGACTAAATAGTTAAGCAGCAACTTCAGGATTCCTGATTTCCAGATTGCCACTTCCACCAACAAACCTAGTGGAAGATGAAACAGATCTCAACCTACACTCAGTCCAGAACTGACTGGAACAAGGAATTTGGATGAGGTTTTCATGGTCATAATAAAAAAAACCAAAACCCAACCAACCAAAATGACCAAAAACAAATTAAAAAAAAAAACCAACCCAAACCAAAAAACCCCACCAAAACAATATAAACTAAAATAAATGAAACTATGAAGCTCAGTTTTCTGTGTTTAGCTCATAGACACCACTGTTAAGAAAAATAGGAATTATTTCTATAACATGAGGAATGTTAAATGAAAATCTAAATAAACATTTGCTTTAAACATTGTGAGACAAAATTAATGATGACAGAGCCCACAATAAGAAAGCCTTATCAGCTATTTTGTGGGTGTCCACTGTCATCCAGAGTACACGCATTGTCCTCAGCACTGGCTCAGTAAACCTTCTTGGTACTTGCATAAGCATTGGTACCACTGACTCCTCAATCATCTGGAAGCATTGTACCTGTAGTACAATAGAAATGGCCATGGATTAAACACAGGAGTGAACTAATATTTTTATATTTTTCTGTTAAGAATAGCTCAGGAAACCACATCTAATGTACATTTATGGTTGTCCTGAAGTGTAAATGCCTAGAGTCAGCTTGAAGAGAAAGTAAAGTGCCTTTTCAGTTCAGTCTTTAATTAGCAGGATTTCTATCCTCCTAGACAAATGTGTATCAAATCCCTTTGTCCAGATTGTAGCTCATCTTCTAGCATCTCGATTTCCCAAAGGCAAGCAGTAGCTTCCCATAGAGAAAAGATAGTTCAAGTGGTAGTATTTCAGCATTTCCTGAGGAAGCAAAGCTGTTCAATTTTTTTAAACATCACAAGCAAAAAAAAGACCAGATGATTTCTATGTACTTATTAATCTTGCTTGACTTGCTTTGGGAGCATCCCTGATGGGTTTCCCACAATTAGGCAAGATTCAGTTTTTGTGAATACAAGAAATTTTTTTTTTCCCAGTTCAGGTGCCAGAGCACTGGAACAGACTGCCCAGAGAGGCTGGGGAGTCTCCTTCTATGGAGTATTCAAGACCAGTCTGGACACACTTCTGTGTGACCTGGTCTAGGGAACCCTGCTGTGGCAGGGGGGTTGGACTAGAAGATCTTTCGAGGTCCCTTCCAACTCCTAATATTCTGTGATTCTCTTAAATTATTATTTTAATGGCTTTTTAAGATTATTTTGGTTTGGAAAGAGTCTTTTAAGTATTAGCCAATACAGATTCATCAAATTTAATGCAACTATATTTATTTACAGTGATAAAGGGCTTTTCCCGCTGTACCTCTGAGGTCTTTCAGGACCTGAATGAGTGACGTATTAGTGACAGTTGCAAAAATTACAGGGCTGTGAAGTTTTACCTTGCTTTTTTATCAGAGGAAAGAAAGGTGTCTGGAAAGAATTCTGGTCCAAAACCAATAGGCAAAATCAGGAAAGAACAGCTGGATAACAGAAGACCTGAGAAAACAAAGTTAATGCCCCGACTGCTAATAACTGGTTTGTCAGCACAACTAAAAACTGTTTTCAGAAAGGATTAATACAGGTGGAATGACATGCTATGCAATGAAATGTACTGTTCAGATGATTTTGCCCCCCAAGCACCCTATGTCTTTTAACTGTGCAGGCTAAACTTTACTGAGAAGCCTTTGTACATATTACATTCTTCAGGATAACAACGCCTGCTCAAGCAGGTTGGAAAGTGTCAGAAAATGAGCTGTAACACCTCCAAATTTTCATTTCTTCAGCAACAACAAATAAAGTTTCCCTTGCATAACTAACATGTAAATCTACTGTTTGTAGGACCTGCTGTAGACATTGCTGCACTAAATTTAGATGCAAAATAAACAAATATGGAACACCTGCTGAGTCTTTCATTAGGAGGTCAGTGGGAATGTCATGCAGGTTCCAGCCTGGTGTTGAGGTGCAATGAGTGAACCCAATATGGGCAGCTGACACCAGAGCTGATGTGAATTGAAAACCTGACACCTGAGGGGACCTGGTTTTTATTGGCAGAAGGATTTAGGAGCTTAAGAACACAAATGATGCCTCAGACCAAGCACTGGTTTATATTGATGTTTCATTAGGCTACTATCAGCACGAAAAAAATAGGCAAATTATTATGAAATAATTTGCTCATTACTTCAGTCCCAAATGGCTGCAGTTTTTCTTATCAATTACTATTAAGGCTCCTTTACAGACTTATTAAAGTTGTCTGGGTTTTTTTTTCTATGACTCTCATATTGTGGGTTTGGTTTTATTTTTCCTACTTAATGCTGAATTATCAGGTTCAGTACTATGTGTTCCAGAGGCTACAAGTGCATGTATCAAGGTCTTTATATTATCCTTTTTATAGCTACTGGCTTTTAATTTTCTGTTTCAGTAGCTCACAGTTTTAGAATTTTTTCAGCTATCTTTTTCCAAGAGGAAGAAATCTGAAGTTCTAGGCAAGCTGGTTTTGAAGTTATGTTCCCTGAAGTGTGGGGAGGATTATCCAAACCTCATTGTTCTCTTGCAGAATTGTATTTATTTTAATGACCAACCTGAGGCTTAAAACAGGTAACAATTACATGTAAAGAGTTTTAATCTGTTGAGGAAGCCATTACAAATTCAACAGGTCACAAGAATTTGCTACTGATTTTTTCCACAGTAAAACTATGAAAAACTTCATCGAACTACAGAATAGGTCTTCAAGGTCACTTTGTACTTGAGCAAGGATGATGAAAAATGCTAAATAAATTATATGCCTTGTAAGAGGTAATACCATAGTGCTTACTACTAGGTCAATTTTAGCAGATGTTTTTCCCCATTAAAAGTTAGAATATCTGGTTCCAGTAAAGGAATGATGTGTTAATATCACTGTTAGGACACATGGATACAGAAAATGAGATGCTCACACTCAGTGGGGGGAAAGAAAAAAGGAGAATAAAAAAATGGTTTTTAAGAAAATAGGCTTATGTTTGAAAACCCTTCTAAAATTGCCTTAATGTGAAATGATTGGCATTTTCCTGTGGTCCTATAATTAATGTAAGACTCTCTTATTTGTTGCTTGTCTGCCTTGCAATTTCTTCATCAGCAAGGTTCAAAGGAGGCAAGTTAAGCAAAATATACTATTGCTAAAGGAAGGGCTGGCCTAGTGTAGCTAAATTCAAGGAATGTTGGCATTCAGTCACCACCCTCAGAATATTGGAGCAGGTGAAAGGGAGGTTTAAGTCATTGGGCTATGCTACTTAACCACATCAGTGAAAATGGTTTATCCGCTATTGATAAGCTTGCAGGACAACTTCTTGCAATGATTAATGGTAAACAGCTGCTTAACTTCCCCTTCCAGCCACTTGTTAGGCATCTGAGGCAGTTGTGAGTAGGTTTCTGCCAAGGCATGGCTCAGTAAAGAATCTCACTGCTTTTGGGCCCTCAGGCTTAGAAATGTTGTCTATAAGATTATGAGGTAATCTTAAAAAAAGAAATGCTGACATCTAAGAGGTTTGGTTTTTGTTAAGCCTGTGGCTGTACAGCTAGCCTGCTTTCTCTGGTTCTGCAGGTTCAAAATTTTCTAAATGAAATTCTGTCTGCATGGTGTTACTCAGGTTTTACTTTTGAGTAGGACTGCTTGTAGCATTCTCTAGATGGTTAATGAAAAAACATTATCATATATGTATTTCAGGAGTTCAGAAGCTTGACATCAGGAGCTGTGGAGAGGTATCACAGAATCAAAGAATATCCCAAGCTGGAAGGGACCCATAAGGATCATAAAGTCCAGCTTCTATTTAGGCACAGGACAACCCCAAAGTCACACCATGTTCCTAAGTGCATTGTCCAATTGCTTCTTAAACTCCATGAGAGCTGGTGCAAAGACAGCCTCCCTGGGGAGCCTGTTCTAATGCTCCACCACTCTCTGGGTAAAGAAGCTCTTTCTAACATTCAACCTGAATCTCCCCTGGCACAGCTTCATGCCATTCTCCCAGGCCCTATTGCTGGCCACCAGAGAGAAGAGGTCAGCACCCACTCCTCCCTCTCTGGTGAGGAAGTTATAAACTGCAATGAGGTCTCCCCTCTGTCTCCTCTTCTCCAGGCTGAACAGCTTTTCCTTATAAGTCTTCCCCTCCATGCCCTTCACCATCTTTGTGGCCTTCTTCTGGATGCTCTCCAACGACTTCATATCTCTCTTGTATTGTGGTGCCCAAAACTCCACTCAATGCTCCAGGTGAGGCTGCACCAGAGCCAAGTGAAGTGGGACTAGCACCTCTCTTGATCAGCTAGCAATGGAGTGCTGATGCACCCCAGAACCCTGTTGGCCTTTTTGGCTGTCAGTGCACACTGCTGACTCATATTCAACTTATCCTCAATCAAAACAACCAGATCCCTCTCTGTAGTGCTGCTCTCCAGCCTCACATTCCCCAGTCTGTAGGTTGTTTTCGGATTGCCCCTACCCAAGTGCAGAACCCGGCACTTGCCCTTGTTAAACTTCATATGGTTTGTTACTGCTCTGTCCTCTAATCTTTTTAGATCAGGTAACTGATATTAAGAAAATATTATGGAAATCTTTTTTTCTTGGGATTTTGCTGTTAACATGAATGATTTGGGTATATTTAATGCACAAGTTTGGATTTGCATAAACTTTGAAGGGACTGGTTTGTGCTGGCAAAATGTCAGAGAAAAGTTAGTCTAGAGGTATAAAATAAATGAAAATCCTAATATAGCTGTACTTCTGCTTAATGATCTTAGTGTTAATAGGGTGCTATAGCAAGTAATGCAACTTCAGTAATTAAATTAGAAAGCAAACTGGTCTTTCCTGAATTATTTTTTAAATATGCTTTCATCTCCTGGTTGCTTCAGCTCAGGTAGTTTATAGCTATATGGAACTCAGAGGGATGCTTTCTGTTTTGGTGGAAAGAGTGCTTGGTTGCAATCGAAAGAGGCAGTTGGAAATGGAAATGTACCAAAGCAGCTAATCTGTCTCTTAGCAGATTTCTTCATGTAACATATGAGGTTGTCAAATCCCCTGTCATCCTTTGGGCTAAAGCAGTTAATACTTGAGTCTAGACCTATTAAGGTGAAGAAGGGTACACTGGATTTCACAGTGCAGTGGTGTGAATCCTGAGGAGATGGCTGATATTTCCAGAGATGCCCAGATATGTGAAATAAAGAAGATGGATAAATATATCAACATATTGTTGTCAAATGAAAGCCCTTTAGCTTTTGTGTTCATTGAAACTTCACAGAATAATCTGTGTCTAAAGAGGCTCATGTTAACATTGTCTAACTTGATAAAGGCAGTGCACCTCCACAATGCTAATCTGCAGGCTAGTGAGCCTATGATAAATAAGTATAGTACCAGTGTTTTACTGTTTTTTGGTTGCTGTATAATCAATGACTATTTATGCAGGTTTGTGAGAGTGCATTGATCACCCCTTGTAACAAGGTAGTTTTACTAAAGCAAAATTCTGAGACAAACGCTGCGATTCAGTTGGCTTTTCCACTCACAGTATGGCTCTGATAAAACAAAAATAATTTAAACTTCATTTCCACCCTCATATTTTAATACATAATTTTACTGTAGGTGTTGTTGGCTAAGTTTCCGATAGCTAGTTAAAGCTGAGAAAAATATTTTTAGCTGTAGTCAATGCAGGGAAAAAATAAAAGAATACAAAAACTTGCAAGTAGGGTGAGCTATCAAATGTTCCTTAGTTTTTCTCTGCTCTGTTAGCAGAAACAAATATTTTATCAAGCACTACAATATCTCTTTAGCAAGTCCTTGCAAAAAGTTCTCACTTTAATTTCTTTGCTGGAATAAGGGCAGACTAAGGATTGTATACAGTGGCAATATTAATATTTTTTTATATGCCACAGATAAAAATGGACTCCAGTTTGTGTTGATGTATTTATGAAGAGAGAGGACTGGGAAAATAGTTTATCATCTTCTCCATTTATTTACTGAATATTTGCTGTAATTACAGAAAAAATATATACTTTGAAAATCAGTGACTACATTGCTGAGTATTGTTGACAAAACTTTGAAAATATCTATGGCTTCAAGGTTGTTGTGTTACTTTAAAAGGAACACATTGGGTTTGGTTTTTTTTTTTTTAATAGAAGAGAAGATTGTCTTAGTAAGGTTTTCATGTCTTATAGGGCTTTGAACCACATTTCAAAATTACATAAATACTGTGTGATTAAAGTCCTCTGCTGTGCTATTCCTTCTGCAAGAAGAGACTAAGATATAGAAATGAAATTTTGGAAAAAACATTGCTGAGAGAGAGATGCTGGAACTCTCTCTGTAATCTGGAATTCACAGGATGTGACATATCTCTCCTGAATTATTAGAAAATTCACTGTGAAAGAGGATAATGGCATCTTTCAGATCACTCTGTATTTTCATCTTTGCTTTCAATCTAGCTTTGTTCTTCCAGAGCCTTTTAATGTCTTTATTTTCTTGCAAGTTATGAGATAACCCTGGAATACAGTGGTATCGAGGGTGGATTCCTCTGGCCAAAAGTAGCTGTCCAATATGAGCTAGTTATCTAGGTGCCCTTTATAATCAATAGGTGCATTAGGTGCATTGCCTACCTCATTTGGAAGGGAACATCTAAAATAGGTAAGAAGAATTGATCCCTTAAAGAGTGCAGCTATTTCCAAGCTGAGCTCTAAAGAGATCCTGGTCTGATTAGCTTAACTCAAGCACCTGCATAGGAGATGTCTAACACTAAGTGAAACAAATCTTACCTCTGCTGGCAAGTGTTAACTCTGTTACCTTACTCAATGAAACTCCTTAAAATGAAATTCAGCCTAATGTGGATGGTCAGAACAAGCTTTCTAAGGTGTTTTGAAGTGCAGGGCTTTATTTCTGGCCTTCTGTTAGAATATGAATTTCTCTCCTCCTGTCCTTTGGCTGGTGTCTTTGCTACACCTAGAAAAGGTTAATCCATGTAGCTTAAAGTTATATTATCTTTAAGCATTTATTTGCAAAGAAATGAGAAATATGGTGGTGTATTTAGCAGTACATTCTTGTTACCAGAAAAGGATGAGGTACCCTTCTATTTCATTTGGTATTATGTCCTGCACAGATCCACAATTCTCATCTTCTCCAGGAAAAATCAGAGCTCATACGAAGAAAGTGATTATTTAATTTGCACTTTTCCTTCATTGTGCTGCCACCCCCTTTAAAAATGCTAAAGATTTTTTGGTGGATAAATTACTTGGTGTGTATTATATAAGAAGAACAGCAAAAACACCAAGTTGCAGTGGAATTTGAAGTTTTGCTTTTTCAAGAACTGATTATGTACAATACAAAACTATGGTTGAACAGTCATTAGAATTGCTTGGAAGTCTGAACTTAGATAACAGACTGATTTGTAAATGTTTTTCATCAGTTTAGGACTGTTAGTTGTTTTTAGTTCTTTTCTTTTGGCATCCATCTGTCAGTAACATTTTCCTTCTGGCTAGCTGCAGCAAAGTACCATTATAATTTCATGATATGCTAGGACAGAGGGGAAAACTGAGTCTTTAGTACTCATTTTTAAGGTATCCTTCAAATCCTTGGTGCTTCTGACAGCCCTTCAGTCATATGCCAGGGGCATATGTCTTGAGTACTATAATGCAAGAATTATCGAACTAAAGGGAAGGAATTTACATATATAATCATACAGATACTCATTAGTTGTTCAAGAGGAATGATGGAGTATGCTTTGCCTTGTGTATCAAAAAGGGGTTAAAAAAATGAAACTGTGGCAAGGAAATGAACTATTGGGGAGAAATGGATACAGTGATTAACTATATAAGGGTATTTGGTACACACTGCTGTCATGAGCGGAACGTAGCAAGAGAGACATCCAGAGACTTCCATCAGGTGTCTTAGTACTTTTATGTTTTTAGTGATCCAAAGAGCAGTAAGCCAAGAATGCTGGCAATGCTGTTGTGCAGTAATGTGGTTTGTGAGCTACCTACATGTCTGCTGGAAAGGAATCCATATGGCTCAGTATCTGCTATAAATGTTTTACAAACAGTTTTTGGGAGTGAAGAAAGAGTTCAAGGGAGGCTCATGGACTGTGGTATGATAATTAAAGGTGAATGGGTGAAAGAGCAAAAGTGAAAGGTGCAGTGTGTGACAAAGTTTTTGAAATATTGAGGTTTCTTATACAGAAGAAGACAGGGAAATAAGAACAAATTAAAAATGCTGGACTTAAAGGAATACTTAATATCCTTAACGCTACTGATATGGATACTGTGTCACTGCAAGAGAACTGGCAGTTCCTGAGACTTTCTAGGGAGGCCACAGACTAGCTGTCCTTATGTAAAGGTCAGTTAAATCATGAGCTCTTGAAGCATTTAAACCTCAAGATGGAATTGTACAGAAAGTGGAAAGTAGGTCACACTGCTAAGAATGACTGTCAAAGAGTAGCAAAAGTATGTAGGGAAAATATGAGAGAGACTAAGAAGACAATCAGCCAGGAGCATAAAGCATTAGAATAAACCCCTCTGTATGTCAATAAGAAAGGAATTGGTTATTTCACTGCTAACAGGGCAGGACAGATAACAGCAAACACTGCCCCAAAGGCTGAAATGCTCTTTCTGCCTTGGTTTTCTCCAATCATATGATCAAAAATAATATGAAAAAAGTCATGATAGATCCTAAACTGATCTATAGGCCTTCTATCTAGTGGATCTTCTGAAAATACTTGGGCCCTCAAGCATTTTCTGTAGGGCGCATACAGCACCAGTTATAAAATCTTGGAGTTTTGTAATTGCGTATTGGAACTTAGAGAGGGTGAATCAGATTCCAGAAGCCCCATATGTAAAGCTCTGGAGCAACTGTAATTGAAGAGTAGTTACTAATGCCTGTGTTGAAACAGGAATCAATGGGCCTTCCAGGCAGTCTGTGAAACATTGGGGACTACTAGTAAGTTTAGGTTTGCAGATGACACCAAGTGAGGATGAGCTTCAAAACTGTCAATGGCATTGGTTGGCTCTTTAGAAATGTTGCTAACGAGCTAGAGAAACATTTCAAAACAAACAAAAGTTATAGCCAAATACAGGAAAGTTAAAAGTTCTCCCTGGCAGGAATACAATTTAAGTGTAAGAATGACAGATCTGTAGAAGATGATCAGGTTTGTGGTGATTGAACATTAGTCAACAGTGTGGTTGCGGTTGTGATAAATGTAAAGCTCATGCTGGGATGTGTGAATGTGCACTTGCATAAAAAGCAGATGAAGGATCTCTTTCACAATATTGATGATGATCTATTTGGCTGCAGATATGTTTGTTTATGGATGTTTATTTAACCAGCAGAAATTAATGGTTTCATTCCTCCCCTTTTTATGCTGGATGTGGTAAAGATCTTTGGAGAAGTTTTTGCAGTGCTACCTGCCTTTAGAGACTATGTAATTACTAATTAGTAGCAGTCAGACATGAGCATGTCCAGAGTGTGTTTGGAATGCCTGGTGTTGGTAACCTCATGTCTCAAAGTTCTTCTTCCTGTCACCTCATGATACAGCCTTTTGCAGTGGGTAATGAAAATGATTTTATTTTTAGATCTAATTGTGCTTTTGAGGAGAGAATGTGGAGGCAAGAATAATAACCTTAACTTGCAAGGAAAATTGCAAATTTTAGCCTAATCTTGAAAACAGAGAGCTCTGGAGCTCTTCAGATCTTTCTGCACCTTGGGACTCACCATCTCTGCCTCCTGTTTGCTGGATTTGTAACAAGGAGGCTTTTAGCAAGTGAATGCTACTGGTTTAAACAAGGAAACAAAGCAGCCTTTTGGTTTTGTCAACACGGGGGTTGCTGTGTAAAAAGCTTCTATTCCTTTCAAAACAAACCCCAAGCTCAGGCACAAAGCTGTCATGTTTCATGTATGTTTGGTTCTTTAAAATATTTTCATTACAAATTTCCCCCAGAGATATTCTGTATATATCTGATATTCATATTGCATTTGATAGTCAACAGGTTAAATCCTGAGGGAGAAACATCAATTGAAAAGAACCTTTTTTAAAGCCCTGTATGGGTTCTATACTGTGTTTTCTGCTGATTTTACCTGCAATAGTCAAATAACTGATTTTATTGTTCTATCAAGCCAATATTTTATGTAGAAAATGCTGCCTTTATGTTGCTTTTTAAATTTAATTTGGTTTTATCTCTTAACCCTTTAGAGCTCTTGCCTCAGGAAGTATATCTTGCTCACAGTTGTTAGGCCCACAGAGTGGTGAAAGCAAGTACTTTTGGAGCAAGACTAAATTACACTTGAATATATTTATTGTCCATCTATTTTTTTCAGTGGCATAGCTGTAATAAAAATAGTGAATAAAAGATTGTTTTCTGTAAGAATGCTAGTGAAGACCACAGAATTAAAACAACATTCTTGGCAACTGTCTTTTCCAGAAAACTATTTTGAGAATGAGTTATCAAGTGATAATTAGATATTGAAATGCACCCAGTTTCACATTTCAGTGCTCCTTTCCAATTAGAATGGCATTAGAGTGAAAGTGTAGCTATATAAGTATATGAAGAATAGGGCCAATTTTCTCAATGTCACTGCAATATCACCTTTCAGTAGTAACCACACTGAATGATTGCACATATCATTTAGTAATAGTTTCATACATTTCACATAGGGATTTTTTGTTAATTTTTTTTTGTTAAGTGGACATGTGATCAGATTGTAAATGAGCATAAGGAGAGGAGGCTATGCTACATATAAATATGTCAGTGCTAATGTCACTGCATCCTGAACTGCTGGGAGTGATGTGATACTGGATTTGCTACCAGGCAGCATCTGCAGGCAGAGTTTATCTTAAGTGACCTTTCAGTGGTCAAAAAAAGCAATTGCACAAACCTCTGAGCCTACAAGTTAAGGAAAAGATATTTACAGTTTCTTTTTTATCTGCTGCTGCATGTAAGTACAAAATGAACTCTGATATATGTTTAGGATTAAATACTCCTGTTACCCTTACTGGTTAGCGGGCATTTTGTATGCATCCTTCCTTCTTGGTGTCTGTCCTTCCATGGGTTGTGGAGTCTCCTACTCTGGAGGCATCCAAGGCCCGCCTGGACTCGTTCCTGTGTGACCTTATCTAAGGCGTCTTGCTTTGGCAGGGGGTTGGACTTGATCTTTCTAGGTCCCTTCCAACCCCTAACATTCTATGATTCTATGATCTTGCTGCAGAGCAAAGCTGCAAAATGGATAATCCCTGTGAGAAGGGAGTGCTACAGAACTCAAACCAATCATGCCAAATGCTACTAGAAATATTTCTTATAGGTCATGATTGGAAATTTATCCAGTAAGTTGCATTTAAATGGCAGCTGCCAGAAGTAGAATGTGTAGAAATAAGTATATCATGTTTAAGCTTTAAGGTACATCCCTTAGGACTCTGGGACAACATGGAGCTTTTTAGTTTAGCATCATCAATATTAGTACTGCAGTACCATGCACTGTTGAACATACATAATCAGCTTAATCAGAGGCATGCAAGGGGCTTAAATTTGATACAGTATGTTTGTTTGGGGGTATTTCCAAGATTTTGATGGACAAGAATATTTTGCTTTAACACCTGGTGCAAAGCATTTGCAGATTAAACTTTGTGCTTAAGTGTTTAGGTAAGATGTTTTCACATTCCTGTCATATTTCTTTCTCGAGTAGTTCCCATGCCTTCCTTTTAAATGCACAGACACTTGAGGCAGAAATACTCTCCAATTATGTGTGTGCTAGATTCTGGAATAGCCATGACCCATTTGACTATGTTCTATCTCAGTTTTAATTTTTATTCTTATAGAATTGTCAGATTTGGAAGGGACTTTAAAGTTCATCTAGTTCCAGCCCCCCTGCCTGGCTATATTGGATCTTAAATATTGGATCTTAAATGCCACTAAAATAAGTCAGATCTGAAGGTTGCCCTGGCTGCACCCCAAATTTCTAAAATAATGCACTGGCTTGTTCTGCTTATGCTTTATTCATTTAAAACTTCCCTAAAGTCATATTCTGTGTTATCAGTGCAATGCAAATGGACCATTTCTGGTGGCAGTTTAATAGCCTAAATCAAATTTCAATTTTATTTTTTTTCCCAGAAATAGACCATGTTATAGGTTTGAGCAAGGACTTCAAAAAGCAACTATTGCATGTCTTTCAAATTGTTTTGAAAGGCCAAAGTATGCCTAATGGGTCTTCTGTTGGTTCTCTTCTAAAAGAGTAAAATATCACTGTAAATGATTTCTCATTATTTACTGTAACTATGAATGCAATAAACTAAGAGATTGCTGAAGGATGTTTTCAGGAAATAATAGCTGTTATTTTTTGAGAAGCTGAAATAATTAAAAGATAATTCTTAGCTCCAGGATGTAATAATATACCACAAATGACAAAATTAGAAGGGGGAAAAGATATGCTAAATATATATTTATAAAATACATCTAAAAAATCCAAGGAATTGAAATAAAAATAACTCAGTTTTAGCTAAGCTGCTACACAATAACAGGTTGAGAGCAAAAGATTTATTGTCTAACCTGCATGAATTTTCCACTTTATCTATTGTTGAACAGTGACCTTTTCTCTCCCTCTGTCTGGTTTGTAGGGGGTTTTGTGTGTGTGTGTTTGTTTGTGGGGGTTTTTGATGGTTTGGGGTTTTTTTTTGTTTATTTGTCTGGGGGTTTTGTTTTTTTTTTTCCAATTGTGATCATAACAAAGAAACCCCATAATACAAGCAAATGGAATTAGCAGCAGGGTTCTGACATCATTAATGTTTTGTTTTCTTATCACAATGAAAAGTAAAACATTTCCAAAACACAGTGTACTCAAATACTGCTAAAAATTACAAAAGAAAATGTTTTGATGTATGGAAATCTTCCACCTTGACGTCAGACAGAAACCTGGCATATGATGTGCCAAATTCACATGAAATACCATAGAGTTACATATGCTAATTTTTGTTCTTTTAGTCACTGAAAAATTCTCATGAGGTACTCTTGGAGGTTCCTTCTTTTTGTGGAAATAAATCTGCTGTTTCTTCCAGTTTGTACAAGTCTGGTACTTCCAGCAGCATTTGCCCCTTTGGAAATGGTATGTCAGAAGCAAGGGCTTCAACGTGTGTCGTATTGCAGCCAGAAGTAGTTCCTGTGTTTCTCATTCTAGACATCCTTGAGCCTAGCAACAAAAAGGACAGATGGCCAGTGAAGGGGACTGACTGACTTGAACAAATTGAAGCCTCTTAAGACTATCTGTATTGATTTAGTTCTTAGTTTTATGGTCATATTTTTTGTCATTTGTGATGGAAATGAGAAATGCAAACAAACTAGAATATAGTGATGTATCATGGGCCACCAGAGTAATGGAGTTTATAGTGCATAAATTGTCCTTCATGTGACAAGGGTTTTTCCCAGACAAAACATAGGTGTGGTTATGTTAGCGTGCTTTGCACACTGCTTTTGTTGTTTGCCAGAGTTAATATGGGTTTGAAAATTCTATTCATCAGTATTTCCCCCCTCAGTGGAGCCTGTCCAATGTGCTTTACCTTAATGTATTCTAAACATCTGCATTCAAATAATTTATTCATAGGCTGAAATCTCTAATCCCAGTGTGCAGAAATGTTTACTTGGTCACTTCTACTCTGTTAATCCAGGACAGTGGCAGGCAGATCATGCAACGTTGTCCTTTTGCACACAACTTTTTTACCAAAAGATTGTTAGTCATTTTTACCACAGAGCTAGAGGTAGCACTCTGTTAGATGTATTGAGAATCAGCTAATGGACAGAAAGTACCTGCTCCGACACATTAATTCCCTTCCCTGTCAGCCTGCATCATTGTAGAGTGTGCATGATGGGAAGCAAGGTCCCATCGCACTATGGCACCTGCTGCTTTTCCATCTGCCAAGCGCAATAGCATCTTTGATTGCCCATTTTTCAGCCTAATGACTTTATTCCTTTCTTTTTGTAAAGATTTTTTACATTTTTCTTATAGTTATTTCAATAGTCATGATCTGTAGGTTATTATTGTGTGGTTTTGTTGTTGTTGTTGTTGTTGTTGTGTTTTTATTTAATTTCCTCCTCTCCAGTGGGCACTTGGAGTGTTGATAAAAGGATAACTAACAAACTAATATTCCAAATCTGTGCCCAAATTCTATGTGCCCCAAGTGTTGTGTTTCATAATTTATTCTGATAAAGTTGTCATGGTGATAATGTCTCTTGAGAAGGAAAGTGCCATGTGCCTGGCTGATTACAGGAAACAGCTCAGATGGTACATAAACTGGTAAATATTGAACCCATGGGCAGTAACATTAGCTGTATTTTGTCCATTTATTTATTTATTTATTTAATGTAGCTCAGGTTAGCTTGATTGTGGAAAGAATGTGACAATTCATATTTTACTTTCTGTATGCTTAGATTTATAACAATGAGAGAGATGTTTTTGTTGTTTGGTTATTTTTGTTTTGGATTGGTCATTTTTTGGGGGTTGGTTAGTTGTTGTTTGGTGTGGTGGTGGTGGTGTTTTTAAAATCAAATGACATAAATGTTGGCAGGGTTCCCTGAAATAGCTTTTGAATTTTCTCTAAAGCTGCTGATTTGGCTGGATTAGTCAAAGCAGCAGATCATTATGACATATCTAACATCTGTCAAAAATAGAACTTGCAATTAACAGGTGTATCATCTGTAAGTTGTGGTTTCAGATTTGGTGTGAGAGAAGAGCCTTTAGGATTCCTGATAAATGCTGATTTTGTTTATTTTGAAGAGGGAGATAAAAAACATACTTTTAAATATATTTCTCTTCCATCAAGGAGAAAACAGAATAATGTGTTTTTCATTCTAAATACTGATCACATTAAAATCAAAGCATACTAGTGTACTCTTTGGAGTTCCTTTAGAAAACACACTCCAACAGGGAAAATTAAGATTCTGAGGTGCTTTTTTTGTGCATTTGTTGTGTGGTGCAGTCTTTAGTCTGTATTTAAGAAATGTCAGGTAAGAGCATGCAATTTTCATGCAGACATGTACTATTAGTCACTAGCAATATTTCAGTTCTTTCTTTATGTCCTTTTGCATAATAATTTTCCTTATTTCTGTTAAGAGATTTAGACAGGCATCAACTACAGTTAAGTGTACTGGTTTTGAGAGTGGAGGTCTATCACACCTGACTTCTACTACAGTTTTTAAAACTATTTATTACTTCTAACTCCATGCCTAGAATTTTTCAAGTAGTCCCAGGGAACTTAGGAATGAGCTTTCTGTAGTGCCCTTTAAACACCTTAATAAAAAAAAATCTCCTTGCAGATAGAAATTTAAAGCCTGGCATATGTATTTTAATGACATATGTAAATGTAGTGATCAGCACAGTTTTTCACAAGATTACCCAAACCAATATATCCCATTATACAGGGACAGGGAACTGGTTGGGAATTTCTACATTGAAAATACTGTACTTTTCAGCAGTCCTTTCCCAACATTAGTCAAGTCAGTAATCCTTCTATGACCCATGAAGTTTTTCACATATTTAGAATTTAACCTTCATCTTTTAACATTTAAGGGAAGTCACATTTTCTGCCCTCCCAAGACATGAGTCAGAGACTCCCATTGGACTATGATTTCTCAGGAGGGCCAGGATTTACCTATGTCTGTGTAAAAACACATTGATTCACAACCCCGAGCTGTTGCATCAGAGGGCAGAATTAACTGCTTCTGTGAGCCATCAAATTGTTATTAAAAAAACCCCAGAATCTTATTATAAAATCAGTGTGAAAGTATTCAGCCTCTGAAGCTTCTGTTTCTTGTGAGAACTTGCAGTATATTTAGCTCTTTGACAAGGTTATACATTACACCTAAAAAGAAAGGGGGACGAAAAACTCCACACTGCAGACAAAGCCTAGAATTATCTTTAATAGGTGAAAGAGAGCCATGACCCCCGCTCAGTGCTGTGATGGAGAGCTGCTGCTGTGACAGCTCCTTTCTGCACTCAGACACAATGAGATAGATGGAAGCAGAGTGGCATTCTCCTACTTCCCATTCTGCAGGAATCAGAGGGAGAGTCCAACTTGGCAAAGCAGAATGAGACACTTTCAAGGTACTTTCAAGTAACTTGAAGCATTTCAAAGACTTGAGTTTCTATGTTATCTGAACACCATTAACAGGATAACGAGAAAAGAGGGGAAAGCTGTTACATTTCTTCCTACAAAAGCTGTTGCATTTCTTCCTACAAATGATTCAAAATGCTGGAGTTCACTTATTTGATTTTTGAGACTAGCACTGTACACATTTATTCCAAGGAGAAACTGGGGGAGGGAGGGGAATCACTCCTTCTCAGCTCTCCCATCCTTTAAATGCTTTCTGTTAAAAGTCCTAACTGATAACCCATCAGTAAAACTGAGCTGCCAGAATCTAGTCTTTTGGCCTAGCTGCCAAATATTTGGATTTTTAAAGATTTGCAGCATTTATGAGAGCTCAGGTAACCGAAATCAGTTTAGAACAGTTCATATGTAGTGAAAGTTTGGGATGTTCAAAATTCTTTTAAGCAAAAATTAGAATAAACAGCCCTGAACCTACATAAAACTGTACATCAAACTGATGTCATGTGATAATATACCCCTAACACATAGTTGGAGGGGTACCTCTCCTGTGGGTTGGTTTATGAGCTGAGGTTCCAGTCCTCTGTACTTTGGACCACTTGGTCTTGAAGCTCTTATTTGGTACTTGAATCAATTCTGTTGCTGTTGCAGACTTGCACACATTGTTCCCAGCAAGTTTCTAACAGGTTTTGAATCCCAGAGCAGATGTCTCTTTACTCTAATAGGACATTTTGATTTTCAGTGGTCATAGCAACAAAATGCCCTCTGTGGCCTTCTTGAAGAAAACCTCGATAGGAAAAGCATTTTAATTAAGAAAATATACTAATTAGGTACCACCTGAAGTGATGATAAGAGATTCACTTCATTAACAAGGCTGGGTGTGTTTGGAGAAATTCACCTGGCAACATGGGGACTCAATTTTCAGGCTGTTTTCAATATTTCTCTTCCAGCAGGGAGAAAGCAATCTTAATTAAAACCTGTGAAAAGCAGGGCATTTTTAGCTGGTAATTTACAGAAGTTTGAATAAGTCAAAAAAGGAAAAGACACCTTTTGGCAAATGGTGCCTATAGATGTCTGCAGGCAAGCTTGCACTTAGCAACAGGAGATTTTTATAAGCCTGAGCAAGCTGCTGTATTGCTGGAACTGCAGGGTTCTTCTGAGATGAAGGCTGGGGTCAGTGGTCTTCATGAGTGTTTCTCCTGAACCAAACAGGGCCTTTAGACCCCTCCATCCCATACAATTTGTAATAGACACCGTTTGTGTGCCTGTCAGGCACACATCTGTGCTACTACAAGCCAGAATTTCACAGTCCCATATGCAGCCTGTACACCCATCTAAGGATGATTCTGCCTAACTCCAGCATCTTTCTGCCTTTGCCCCCAGCTTTTTTTTTTTTCTATCAATTTTCAGATAGTCTTGAAAGGTGCAGAAAAAGGAAAAGTTTGTTTTCAGTATTTACTGCTTAATTCATGGCCTTTGCTCTTTCAGTCTCTTGTACTGACACATCCAAACCCAGCCTCAGGCATAGCTCAAACACGCGCTATTCACCCATCATGCCTATAATGAGATTGCAATGCAGGGTGAGCTCATTCTGGGGAATTCTTTCATGTCAATAGCTCCATTTAGGGCTTGCTCCTGGATCAGCTGGATTTTTCTTCACTTGTGTGGATTTCAGTGACTGGGGGGGAGAATTTCTATTCCTCCCACTTCTTGTCAATTAGAAAGACTTAGTCTTCATTCCCGAGTCCAATGAGCCCATTCAGGTGTGTGATGGGAGACTTATGGTCCAAAGTTACCATGTTTTGACAAGCCTAACTATTGAATTAGATGACTGGCAGCCCTTTTAGAAGGCTTGCTAAAAAGCCTGATTGGAAATTTGCACAATATTGTTAATGCTGCATTAAGGGAAGGTCTTTAAACACTGACTTCCTTTTGCTGATAATAAGGGAGGTGCAGGCAAGGGCTGCTGGTCAGGTAAGTGCTAAATTTAATGGAAGACTTCTGAACTGACAAGCATGGAGCTTTCCGGAGGAAGCCAGGAGTGGCTGTGTCAAGGTGGCCTTGATTTGAGTCCATTGAAGGTTTGGTGATCCTCAAGATTTGATGCAGGAGAACTAGAATTCCCCTGTGTTCTGCCTTACTTAAACTACCTGCAAATCCTCTGATTTTTTTTTTTTCTGATAGGACATAGAGATGTTGTCATTGATATTCATCTAACACAAGCCTTTTCCTCTTTTTGTCTGTATTACTTTAAAAAGGAGTTAAAAAAGATCTGGCAGCAGTTTAGATGTCTGGAAAACACATAAATAGGAACATCCTTATTATTTGGGTGACAACTGAGCTTATTTCAGCAATGCTATTTATAGTAAAGCTTTTCTCCTTAAAATGGTTTAATTAATGCAAACACTGCAAACTGCTGGCCTGATATATTCTCTCCATTTAAAGAAGAGAAAATTATTTGTTTATTTTTTTAAACAACAGTCAAATGATGCCAGATGTACAGATACGGAAGAAAAACTGGTGCTGACATTTTTATGTGCATTCTGGATTGTCTTCAACAAATATCAGCTGGGGCCAAGCAGTGTGGCATTTTGGCCTCTAGCCAGCCAACCCTCAATACTTTAAAAGCAAGCCATGTTGACATTGTCTGTCAGTAGTTGCATGCAGCAACATACATCAAGCCCTAATCCTTCCTTCCTTCGTGGTTCCTATTGAGAGCTCTTACATGATACTTATTGTAAATGGAAAATCTGTCCAGGTAGAAGAGTTGTTCTTGCTTCCAGGAATATGATGATGCTTAAACTTCACCACTGTTTTGTATTTAGGGACCATTTAAAAATATTATGCTATACATTCATATCTATTTGTAGTACAAATTGTTATGAGTACTCTGAAGGATCCAATATTTAATATTGTTAACATCCAGGTCTTTCTCTCTAAGGTCTCCCAAAGCAGACAGCAAACAAGTGGGCTTTCCCCACTCTCCATTTCTGGATTCATATGCACATAATTCTCCTTGTTCGGAGAAACAGGGCTACATGCTGCAGCCTATCTCCGTCTCAAGTAGTGTCAAGTCTGTAATTTAGATGTAAGCCTAAAGAGTTGATTGTTTCCTGATATGATGTGTTGATGTCATGGCAATGAGAGCACACATGTTTTACAGGACGCAGAGTTGCAAGGCAGCCATGCTGGTTTAGTGTCCAATCAATCTTATTCTGAGATACTCCATCAGTGAGAGCACTTTAGATAGCCTTGCAAGGTCAGGATAATATCCCAGAAATCCTGGGAACATAACTTATCAAAGCATTCACAATAACTAAAATACCTTGAAATTCTCATGTTGGTGGTTCTTGGAAGAGGAGTCTGTACTGAGCTAAGTAGGCAAGTAGTGTGGTGCTTTCTTTCCTTCAATGGAAGCTGTTATGTACATCCCCATCACTTAACGAGGGTAAATAAGAATTTTACATAATTACCTATGTATTATTTATGAGACCAGTTAGATGAAACACAGTGCCCTTAAATCAGCTGTTTTCACTTAATGGGTAATTGAAATCTTTTACAGGCATAAAATACAAAGCTAGTTTGTAAAAAGCGAGTCACTGAATTTATTTAGTCTCCACATGAGTAATTTTGTTTCACCAGAAATAATACAGCTTTGCTAGAAGCTCATGTTGAAAGTTAGGAGGGTATTAGAATAAATTGTGTGAAAAATCTCCCTGCTCTTAACGTTATTTCTTCTCTCTGTTCTTGCCATTTCTATATCTAAGCATAAACCCACGTGAGCACAATTTTTCACTATTTCAAATGAAGCAAGGTTTATGAGGAAGGTTAACATCTTTTTTCTGCCTAACTGATATAATTATGGGAAACCCAGAGTTTTTTGGCATGAAATTCCTCAGATCACTGGAGATGGTCTTGGGCTCCTGAAATCTTGTCTGTTTTCTTCTAAATTTTTCAGAGTAATAAAAAGATATTAAATCTCCCTATATAGCTTCTTTGCTTAGATCTTTAGACCATAAAAATATTATTGTTTTAATCCATTATAATCGTAGATGAATAATACATTCAAGACAAATGATTCTCAGTTTTCTTGTAGAAAACATTTTTCTGAAGCCAGAGAACGAACAAACTAAACTAATTTATTCTCTTTCCACAGAAAAGCAATGCTATGTGCTACCTAGATTCTTACCCAACTCTTTTCACTAGATAATGACCAGCCTATTCTCCCTATTTCTAGGAATCTTCAGAATTTAAATAAAATTTAAGTATCCATTCAGAAAAATCCTAGCTGGGGTGCCTTATTATTCTCCAGCTGGCCAAAACTATAGGATTTATTTCATATCTCTCAAAATTTGATGCCAAACTGTATTGTGTCACAAACTAAAACCTTGTCCACAGGCAGCACAGATTGCTTAAAGCTGCAGATATTTCCAAATGTACTTTTGTTTAGAGTATTCTTAAAATTCCAACTAATAATGGTAACAGCAAAAGATAATGTGTAGCAAGATCCCAAAAATGTCCAGTGCTTCTCAACTAAATGGTGGCCAGAGGCAAACCTTGCTTGTCTCCATTGACAGAGTTGTGGCTTACTGTAAATGAGAAGTTATTCCATGTTTCCATCTCTGAGAGAAAGTTCAAAGATAAGAATTAGCAAGTAACCTAGTTAAAACCACAGGTATTACTAAGCTCATAACTGGACTATTGTTACATATATAAAAAAATGAGTGCTTATACATCTTTAAAGTAAGTTTTTCTTCTTGTTGCACATACATAGTAGAAGTATGTTCATGCCATAAGCAAAGTGGAATTAACTTTGTAGGAAGCCAAGAACTACTTCACCTGAAAATGGTATCACTTTATCACCTGAAACCAATTACTGCAGGGCTACTACTACAGGGCCTACTGTCCATAGGCTTTATCTGGTTTCAGATTAAGTCTCTATTTAAAATGTCTGCTGCATGCTCAGTGGTTAGGACGCATGTGAACTTCCAGGAACGTTAAGCCCTACTCCAGCAAAAGGTGTAAGAATTTTTGTAATATTAGAGAATGAAGAGTTCTGTTAAATTCTAAGTTGTTCATACTGTCCAAAACATAGGGGCATTTAGAATTAAACCCAAGATTTTTAAGGGATACAGAAAATGCACTGATAATGTTGAACTTTGAAACAAGGCAGATGTTTGACCCTGATATAACCCATTTAATTCTACTGTTTTCCCTCCTTCCAAAAGTTTTGCTAAGGTTTACTGAAGGTACATACCACAGGCTGTTAGTGCTATCATCAGTGTTGTTCATAAAAGAGCAATGATTTCTATCCTGATGTTGCCACACTGATCTTTGCTCTTGTTGCAGAAAGGCTCTAATCATGATGTTTAAGTGTGGTTTTAATAAAGAGACTCACTAATTCTTTGTCTAAACAAGACTTAGATTCATTGGCTGTTGTAAAATAGTTGTGGTGGGACCTAAACCTCACTGAAGAATGCCAAATGATTTTCTTTGTCTGGCTTTTTATCTAATCTGACATATGTTAACTAACTACCTTCACATGACAAAAAGAAGATTGGCTATCCGAGTGCTATACAATTACATTTTAAAAGATTCTCTTTTTATGGTAACTACTGAAATAAAACTCTCACAGGCAGATAGATAAATAGGCTTTACTATGTTTGCCAAAGTCTTTTTGTCATGGCAAGGTTAAAGTAGCATGAGCACCTTCTTGGTGCTCAGTGAGAAGAGACTGGGTGAGTTATGGGTGAGCCCAGTGTGGATTGCCTTCCTCCCACTGCCTCAAGCTTACCATGGTAATTCTTCTTTTTCCTTGTTCCTAAACCTAAAAGAAATAATGTGGTCATCTTGATGATAAAGTGTCATTAAAATAATATCATAATGACAAATATTGTAGCAAAATTCAGTATGTGGGGAATCACAGAACAGCTAGCTGCTAAATGTGTGTGAACTTCAGGACTTTGTGCATCCTTCAGAAAGATTCAACTGGTTGGACTGACTGCTTTTCTGTAAGTAGGATAGTGTCATTGGGACTTAGATTTAAATGGGCAATGCCTCCTTAAATTCTGCAGGAGAGTGTGTGTGGATTTGTAAGAACTGACTATGCTGTATATTGTTTGGTAACTGTCTGTATTAATATGGTGAATCAGCTACATGGTGATTCTCTTCAAAATCATCATTAATCCACTGGGTTTTTATTGATTCCATTTCAATTGTGACCCTTACTTGCATCATCTAATTTCAGTTTAGCAAAAGTCTACAGTGGAGAACTGTAGCAATACATTAGACCTAAAGTTTTTATTCTTTTTCAGCTCTCATAAAACCTGTGAAAAATAGAATCAGTTGTTCTTCAACATAGCAGCCTGAATGAAAACTTCAAGTCTCTAAACATTTGAGGTAAGGAACCTAAGAGTCACTTGGCTTTTTGTCAGAGGATATGTAATTTTGTATAACTATGTTATCAGGTAAGAGACTTACTGTCCAAATCAAATGTTGCAGAAAATGTCTTCTGTGGTCCCAGATCTAACTGGGAATGTTTAGGCTGTTATGAATATATGAGGCTTTTTGAGGGATGTAAATCAAGTTTACAAAACTTGTTTCCAATTGTAATTACTTCATGAAAACAAATGCTACAGTACTGCACCTAGGCAACAATGCCAACCTAACAGGGCAGAATAAAGCATGCAAAAGAGAAAGACACATAAGAGATAAGTAGTCATAATTTGTTTGCAGGCTTTGTTTCATGATTCTGTAACATATTTACTGGGAAAAGGCAGAGGGATTTCAAAGCAACTATTCTGGGCACTCCTCCAGAATTAAGTGCAGCTGTTTATGTCTTAAAGTCAATTATTTTTCTTGTTTGTTCTCTAATCATTCATTATTTGTAGATGCCACAAAACAATCCATGAAGAGCTGACAGAACAAACATTATTCCTTGGAGATTTTTTTTAAATATTCATCATCTGCTTAAAGTTTGTATAAGGTAGTTCTGTGAACTCAGCAGTACCGAGAGCAGAGAGGGCAGCAATGTGTGAATTTAAAGCCTTTTAGTGTTATTAAAAATCAAAGTCTTATTTATTTTTAATATCGCCTGGGTTATGTTTTCCGTTTCCTTCTGGCGTCTGCTACTGTTGGGATAAATCTATTAAAATATGGGCTGAGCCAGGGTGCAGCTCTTGCCCTCTGATCTTTCCCAAATTAATACTTCAAACAAGGATTTATCTCTGTGACTCTAACGGTACAGACACGTTTGTGCATTTGATGCTGGCTTGCCTGCTGCTGGATCTTCACCTTGAGAATTTCAGTAGTGGCTTAATTATTAATAGAGGGCAGATATGGTCCCTAGCTACAATGAAGGAGAGTTTCAATGAAGAGTGCTCACAGCAATCATTATCGTTTTCAGCTTAGTGTTGTGAACTTTGGGAAGCTTGAATGAATGCCCGAGTCATCCACAGTTTTACAAACATTTATCTCAGAAAGTTGTTGCCTGGAACACTTATAAAAATGGCTCAGATGGGTCCCTGTTGGTTCCTACCAGTTAAATAGACTATGCCAGCCAAAAAATATTTTAGTTGCCACCCGATGGCAAGTCTCTCTTGTGGGAGGACCTCTCGCTTCAGTAGTTAGTGCAGGAGTTCAAGGACTGGTCTATCAAATCTTCCATATAGGATCTTGTAGAACTGGCTGACTGAATAATGCACATGCCAGAAGACTGGTTTGTTTCCTGCTGCTTCTAGTTCTGTAAAAGCTGAGAGAAACATGGGGAATAAACAGTCTGGCTGTGCCTGCTAAAATTTACCACTCTTTGTACTAGAAGAGAGAAGAAATACACAGACACAAGAGCCAGAGCCACTAGTGGAAAAAGAACAGCTGTGGCTTTGTACAAGAAAAGAGAAAAGGAGGGTGTAATCCAAAAATAAAACAAAAACATCATGGGGAGAGAAAGAAAAGCAGTCCAGTTATAGAGAAACACGTGTAAGAGAACAAGGGGGACAGCAGGGAGAGACCTATAAAAGGCATGTTTTCTACTTGACTGCCTTTGTTTTGGATGCAGTCTGCTTTCATACAATAAGACACTGGCATTTAGAAATAGAGTTCAATAGGACTTAAAGGCAGATTGTATTTGAAAAGCTTTACCACAAGCCCAGTCCTTCTTTCCTATTCCAATTTTGATTATCTTGATGGAGAGCCTGATCTTGTTTTTCATTTAGATATGGGGCAAACAGAAATTTTTTACTGGAGTAACGAGTCTATCAGTAGCACTGAAGGCACCTAATTCAACTTGTATTTTCCAATATAAATCAGGGAAGATGCAGATGGAATAAAATGAGTCTGAGAAGTAAGAGCCTGGACCCATTGCCTTTATAGAAGCAAAGAATAGGAGTCAGTGTGCTCTTGCCCGTGCATCTCTCCTAGTGCATAAACCTAAGTGACTTGTCTGTGATGTTGTAACACATGGACAGCTACTGTTCCTATCTGGGGTTTTTTGGGGGGAGTTGTTTCATATTCAAACCCCTGTCTTATCCTTCAAAGCTATTTGTGATGACATCTTTGACCATAATTGGCCCTATTCTATTTTGATTTAAGTCAAGGACACAACTTCAGTTCCATTTACAGTCTTCTCTCTTTATGTCTAATAGCTGCAAATGGGAATAACAAGCAATAAAATCAGAATAAATCTTTTCTTATTCCATAAAATCACAAACCTCTAATTTGCTTTCGCAATTGTGTGCCTTCAGATTTTGTTTTTAAGGGAAATTTGAGGGTTGCTTTTGAAAGGTCTAGCAAAAGGCTATATTGCTAGCAAAGAACAATGTGCTGAGCCACACACTGGTCCACTGCAATGACTGACACTGATCCAGGATATGTAGCTCTGGTTCCCAGTGCAAACTTTGCCATATCTTGGTACTTTAGGCTCTGCTAAATAACATGATATCTAGGACACATGTGGAAGATGCTTTATTTTGCATCTCTTACTATTAGACTAATAAAAAGAGAGTATGTAGCAAAATGCCAAATAAATGCAGATTATGTCTTTTCTACAGTATTGTTCTGTTAGCCACCAACACATTCAGCTTTGAAAGGAAGCTGTTGCCCAGAGGCAGTAGCTAGTGTCCATAGGATTTTATTTTAATTGAAACTGGCTTACTTATGTATGATTAAAATACTGTTGAAGACATTTTGGGAAGAGAGTATTTAGAGGATGGTCTAATAATTTAACCACACAAATTAGCCCTCTCTATCTCTCACAAATTCCAAAAAAGCAGTGAAATATTAGTCTAAGGAGTATCATTATGGCATTGGCTAATATAAATCACTTGCTGCAGCAATGTCAGTCTGAAATGAGTGATTGCTCTGTAGGCAAGTGTTTTCATGACTGAAATAGATTCTGGAGGCTGAAGCACCTGCAAGGTGGGGGGTGGATTGCATACTTAGATGCCAGCTTTAGTTTGGTATATACCCAGGAACTGGAAATGATGTTGCTAGGTAAAGTGAAATATTACAATAGCACTCGACCCATGGTTAAAGCCACTCAAAAGCATAGCATTTATTGTAATAATTCTCATTTAAAAAGTTTCTACTCTTGACCCATTATGAATATTAATGGGGGTGTAAAAATAAAGAAAATTAGCACACAATGAAATTTCCTTCAGAACAAAGTCTGTGGAGGGCAGTGCTTCTCTCTACCTATAGGATGGAGTTAAATTTGAGCCCCGTTTTGATCCCATGACTATGAACCTATCACCTTTCATAAATACTAGTTTCATTTAAAAGTAACAACAAAACCCAAACCAAAAAACCTCAAAAACCTCCGCTGTTCACCTAACCGTTTTGTTGAAATAGTAACTATGTTCATGCATCAGCAACACTGGTTTTGTTTTCTGACAAGTTGAAAGCAGAAAAACTGTGGTTGTAATTCTACTTATGCTCTTGTTTCAAATAAGATATAATCCAAATAACTTCTATGAATCAAATTCTGGCCTCAGTCCACTGGAACTGGAGATACTAAACAATGTTAAGAGAGCAATTGCAGGTATATGCAGGTGTATGCTAGTGTAAATGGAGAATTCAGCCAAGTAAATCTGTAGAACTAGGAAAGAATGTGTGAAAGTGATAAAATCAGATTCAACTAAGCTTATCCCATAGTTTCTATGCATACTCTTGAGGTTTCAAGAACAAAAAATAACGCACAGAATGCCAATCTTAACTCTGAATTTCTTTCATTTGGTTGGCAGGTGTCATGATGACCTGAACATCATTTAAGCTGAAAAGGGCTTTTTTGTGTGTGTTAGTCTCTTGTGGCATTATTGTACAGTACATACAACATTATAGATGTGGAGCAATTTATCTATTTTTATAGAGGTGGTAACATTAATTTTAATGTTAGCCTTTGGTATGACACAGACTTTGTCTTCATTATTCTGAAATATTGTTTGAAAAAAACCCCACAAATCCATTTATGTTTTCAATTTGCTTTGAACTATTTTTCAACAACTCAGGTCAAGACCTAATTTCTACAGCAATCTTCACTGTATTTTATTGTTCACCAGTGACTTGTACATGATTAAGGAATCCATCAGGAAAATTCTCTTTTTATTCTTTCTGTAACACCTCTTTTCCCAATATCCCACTTGCAGTTTGTTGGGTTTTTTTTTCTGTGGGAGCTGGTATAAAATTTGAGGATGAAAAATTGATGCTATACTTCAGAAACTGGCAAGTTCATCTCAACTCTCTCCTTTGTAATTTTGTCACACAACACAATATTTCTATCTTGTACATGTGCAAAAACTCATTCAAATGTTTGCAGTATAGTGTCTGCTGGGGGACTACTGTTTGCTTACAAGCATAAGAATACTGTCAAATATATTAAATCTGGCAAAGATCTCGGTGACCCAATTCACCTATTCATAAATCAATACTTATTTAGAGAAAAAATATATATATTTGTATGTATACCTGCCTATGCTGGTTAGGACCCAGCACAAAAAGCTCAGGATTCATAGATATTTATTTGAGGGTAGGTTACGCCATCAGAGAAACACTTTTGGTACAAGCAGAATTTCAGGAACGCAGGAATCATAATTACCTGTTAAAGCAGTATATATATTTTGGACTCTATTCAGGAGATTATTAAATCCTTCTGGAAAAAGGCATGCCAATTTTGGCAAAGGTGGCAGGCAAAATGCAGAGGAAGCTGTGCTGCATGCAGCCAGGAACAAGGCCTAGTGATGCCTCAGAAATGGTGGCTCTGGCTGAGACATCAGGGAGATTTTTTTGTCACCCTCTCATTTCCAAGATCCAGAAAATGTTATATATTCATGTCTTCATGGAGTCAGAATCAGTTGTAGCAGTCAGTGGAACCTAAGACTTTTTCTCCTCCCTTTCTTTTTGAACTCATTAACTAGTGGTCTTCAGCCAGCTTCCATCACTTGCATATCTCAGGGGGCTTATGTTTCAAACAATGCTCCAAGGCTAATACCTTCTTGAAATTGTGTATAATGCAAAGGAGCTGGTACCAGCGCAGCATTTATCAAGGTTAAGATGAAAAATCCCTTCTTGGGATTTCTCTGAGAATATACCAGGTGGTGCCATGGATGTTTGCTGAGACATCGTGTAATTACTTTTCTTGTTCTGCAAGGAAAGCTTTAAAAGGCCATGTGAGTTCTACTTTGTCACCCACCCCCCTTTTTTCACTCATGCTGCTGCAATTCACTTGGACTCTGTACTGGAAACGTCTCTGTGCTCAGTGGATGTGACCTCAATTACTCCTCCTTGTTTTTCTCCTTCTCTTCCCCTCCCTAAATGCTGCTGAATTTTCTTTTTTATATTTACATTATGACTAAGAGGAATAACCCTCTGCCCTTCCCCATAACTCAATATATGAATCTGCAATCTGCCATCTGGTATGAAGCACTTTAAGCCATATAGAACTGTTCTGTGGCTTGTTGTTTAGCTAATATGTTAATAGAACTGAGTGGACAAGATTAAAAATAGATCCAATTCTTAAAGCAACAATAGTTTCATTTTAAATGAAAAAGTAGTTTCCATTGATTTTGCCCTTATTGAGCTGGAGTACTCTGATTCTATATACAACCAAGTTAATGCAAGGTAAAAGACTTTTGAGTAGTAATGTGCTTTCCACAGTTGCTCCTTGCTTAGCTTATCTTTGATTGTCATGATCATCTTGTAAGGTCTCTCTCCGGTCTTCCACTATTCTTGCTCTTATGCAGTGAAATGTGAAATTGCAGTCTTCTTCACAGGGAGTGATCAATTACATATTTTTAATAGTGTACTTTTGTACTTCCAGACAACTAGCTATAATTTTCTCTAATCCAAATGTTGTCTATAACAGACTTGCTACGTGCAGGATATTTTTTTAAGGCAGAATTGCCATCAGATTGCAATGGTATTTGGTAAGCACTAGTTTAGGTTATCTAACCTAAATAATGTAAGTCTCAAAATTGTACTTCCTGAGAAAGGTGTTTGTTTCAACATCAATTAAATCCTATGATAAATATCACTCTTTGATAGCAGGAAAGACCTGAAAAAAAGACTGTCAAAGGACAATTCTCTCAGCACTCACAAATATTTAAGGAAGATCCCCTATTTCTATCCCCTTCTGGAACTTCACATCTTTTCAAAAAGTATTTCAGTTTGTAGAGGAAAAAAACCCTAAACCCTGCCTCTGACTCTGAATTGTGTATTTTTAGGACTACAGTTGTGTTCAACAGGTTGAGTTCTTTATAAAATTAGCTGGTAGTCTTAGCTTTATAGTTTCTTTTCTTCTTGTCTTTTCTCTAACTCAGTTTTAAAACCTCTTTTGCTTGTGTTACTTACCCTTTTTCTGATCCTTTCCCAGCAATCTCTTCCAAATGGAGCTCAAATCAGCAGCTTACTTAGAAATCAAACCTTCAAACTCACAGACTCCCACAGGTTTTTAACATTGGTTTAGATGAGCTCAAACATCCCCAACGAGAAATATTTTGAAGTGGTATGTAAGCCTCAGGCACTGTTTGGTCTAGTGCAGAGGACTAAAGCAAAGTTTTGAGCTACCATTTAAAAAAACAGCCATGTGATCAGGACTGAATTCAGCTATGTTCAGGATAACAGTGCAATGGAATGAGTCTTAGTCCCCTAGTGAATCCATGTGCACTTGTAAAAAGTATAAACATATAAGCAGAAGAGAAAGAAGTGATTTATGTGCTTAGAATTGTATGTGTATATAGCCATTGTGTGTAGCATGGGATGTCCATACCATGTTTGTGGCACAGTGTATTTTCCTTGGTATATCTGTTCATTTGGCAGACAGCACAAAAGTAAATACAAGAGTTGTGTTAGGAAAGGGTAGCTGACAGCAGATGAAACAATGAAAGAAAAGGAAATATCTCTAGGGATGAAACTAGTGTTCTTGAGATAAATCGTAGGTGAGATGATAGCTTTTGAATGGGACCATTAATGAAAAGAGACATACTTTAACATGGAGTATGGAAGTTTGTTTAGAGAGGCAGAGAATAAGAGCTCAGTTTCTTGTCTCCTGTGCTGCTAATACCTTTCTCAGATCATACAACCCTAACTAGTTCTGCAAGAAGCATTTGTTTTTCAGCAGAAGTGTTGGACCTTACCTGTCTCCAGGCAATATCAGTCAGTACCTGCCAAGAAACACCAGTCACCAGTATCTGGGTCAGACATGTTAACATAGCACAAAAGACAAGGTTTAAAAGAGCACCAAGATATGAATGTCCCTTGCCAAGGTGAATTGTGTGCAGCAAGTTTTGGGATGTTACTATTCAGAGAAGTGTTCAGCCAGGCCATGGAGCTGAGGCAACAGCTTCTGTAGCATGTGTGTGACAGAGATGCTCTTTTCTAAACTGGGACGGATGAGCCTTGGTGTAGGCTTTTCAGAAGGATGTTGCAGGACATTGCACCCAGGTTTGTATACGTTTGCACAGATAGTGTGCGTATTTGGAGGGATTGTTAGTGAAACATGCCACCTGGGATCCCACAAGGGAAAATGGGAAGCTACTGACCCTATAACTACAGGAGACTGCTGAAAAAGCCCAAGTGGAGGCCTCTAACATAAGAGGAACACAATATAAAGGATCCGAATAGCAGCATCCCTTCTATCGCTGCACACAGGCGTTTTGTGCACTCATGGTAGCAGTTGACACATTGCCACTGCGTATATACAGAGGGGACTCTCTGGAAATATGACCTTTTATGTTTTGTCATAGGGGATTTCACTCAGAGGTACTGCTTCAGTTAGGCAGACTCACAGTTTCTTCTTTTGTGAGTCTTCTTATCAGCTTATATGATCTCGTGTCAGTATTTTCAGTGGATTTTCCATTTGCTCACAAGGCCAAGAGAGGAAAGAAGAAACCCTTCCTGTTCCACACACACACTGGTACAAAGCACCACATTTTTCAATCAGATTTTTAAAATTGGAGTTTTGCTGCTGTTCTAGTTTAGCCTCAGGCTGGTAATTTGGTGCTTGCTTCAGTCACTGGGGTCCCTAATTGGAAAAAGTACAGAACAGAAAAGACAGTCAGGAGGAGAGAGGTGGGAGTGGATCATATTTATACCAAATAACCAAGTCCCCCAGCACACAAATTCAACCAAACTTGAAATATCCATTTTTTCCCCTGAAGAGAGTAGAAGTGAAACAAAGAGATTAGGCTCTGATGACAGAGTCTCTAGAAAAGTATAAAATCTAATAACACTGACTTTTTGTCCAACCTCTCACACATGTATCAGAGAAAAATGTCCCTTGGTAAATGCAATGAAATTTCAGTTGGGCAAGGTTATTTATTTTCTCTTTAACACTGCCATTTCCACACATATGGGTATACTCATTCTATCTGTTCATGTATCTGTGTAGATGACATATCACCAGTATACATAATTTGGAGCATATCAGTGCAAAAACTAAAAAATTTTCTCAATTTTAGGCCAGTTTTCAAAACTGAAAATTAGCCACATCAGTGCCACCTACAAACTTTTTCTCTTGGTGTGGCTGGGAATGTGGGTGGATGTCACTAGGCTTCAAACTTCTTTAACGCTATTAGAAGGCACCAAGGTTTCCTTTCAGCCTACGAAAGCTGTCTTGTGGAGTAATATGCTTAGCAGCCCAGCATTACATGAGCAGGACTTCTGGGGTGCAAGGACTAAAGGGAATTCTGCATTCTAAGGGGTCTCTCACATTGTGCCCTTTGGGTGAGAAGCTTCTATATGGGCTACTTAAAGATGCAGGCAGCATCTCTTGAGACCTGCTTTGTTGTCCACGTTAGTTTGGCCCTCAATGCCTCATCCTCCCAATTTTACGAAGCTGTTGCCATGGTGCAGGAACTGCACCCGTGTCTGCTCCAGTTGGGGGAGGAGGAATTTGTCCCACCGTGCTCACCAGAGTAGCTTTAAGAGAATATGTTGGTGTAGCAGGTGTAGTAAATGGGATTTTTATAATATACTGTTGTAAGTAGGTGCCTTTAGAATCCAAGTCTGCAGTATTTTTTGTTGCATGTGTAAGTTTACTTAGAAACTTCTATTAATTGAAAGGAATGCTTTTACTCAGCCAAGAGTTATTGAACCCGTTGACAAAAAGTATGCACTCTACAAGGCTTAAATTACATAATTGTTCAAGAAGGACTAGTACCTCCTGTGGCATCTTTAGTTAGAGGAAAGAGATAGTTACATTAATCAGGACTTCTGAGGATGCTGATAACAGTAATTCTTTTCTAATGTACTGATATAACTCTCAATTGTTTCATATTAAGCTGAGAAAACAAAGAGTTAGAAGATAGTACAGATTTTAATAGAAGCAATAATTCTGCTTCAAGGGCTGTCTGAATGCTGTGCTGGGGAAATGAAACCAATAGATCCCATCTCACCAAATATAGCTGTGTAGGATGAAAAGATCATGGTCCTGGGCCTAATTCTGTTACTGTTTTAAAGCTGATGTTAGTATTTTTCAATTTATTTTATTGTTTTATAATGGGGGGAAACATATAGATGTAATAATTACTGCAAAAGCTGTTTCTATCATGTGCTATACTCTTACCGGCCAGTGTGACTCAGCTGCCTTCTGCTTTCCTCAGTTGCTTCAGTTTACACCAGGTAAAGATCCAGCTCACAGTATTTCTTTCCTGCTGATGATTATTTTGTGCTGATGGGCTATTAGCTATTATGGGCTACTCAGCTATCTAACATGCACTGCATTCACACCTAAAAGTCTTGCTAAGTGAGCAGTAACAAGTAACAGCCTTTGAATTTTCATGAGCTAAGCATCATGGACAGATTCTCATTTAGTCTAAGGCACCTCTAGGTGCTGTGGCATTATAAAGTGGCCTTATTGTGGATATAAAATAACCCTAGCCTTTTGAAGAATGACACTGTGTGATTTCTCGCAGCTCTTTCATTTACCATAAGCACTTTGCAGTCTGATCCCATTTTCCTTTATATTGTTTCCTTTTGGGAAGTCTGAGAAGTGAAATCCTTAATGCAGACCTGTGGCTGGTAGCCTTTGAACCTGGAGAAGAGTGATCCCTGGTGAGCCTCATTAGCACTGCCTGTTAGTAAGTACTATGTCATCTGGTTGTCACTGTTGTTACAAATTCTGGACCTATTGTAGTGCTATACTAACTAGTGGTAATGTTTAATAAATAATAAATTATTGGTCAAACTACTAGTTGAGGAGCTGCATAAAGATTTTCCTTAGTATCTTCCAGTATTGTTCCCCTAAATAAAAAGGAGTCTAGAGCTCAGTTTATAGAGCTCTTATATAATTTATAGAAGAATTGAAACTACTGTAAAAACCTCAAACTATCTTTATATACATAATTCCTTAAGGAAGTGCTTCCTCTCCACTAATTCTGAAATAGTGCTGTTGCATACCTTCCACTATTTATAAGGCAATGTTGTCTAATTGTTTTCTATGAGAACAGAACTCAAGAACTGTCAGCTTCTAATCCCTTGTCTATAACTAGCCTGTTCTGAGTTTTCTTGGGGAAAACTGAAAATCACTCTAGTATTTTTACAAGTGTTCTATAGTAGCATTTACAACATCTGTAGGAAAAAAGACCCAATAGAAACATCAAAATGTGTGTTTTGTAAAAGCTGACATAGTGGGGATTTCTGTGGTTTTTGGTTTGTTGGTTTTGTTTGTTTGTTGTGGGGCCTGTTTATTTTTGTTTTGGTTGTGGGTTTTTTTGTTTGTTTTTGTTTGGTTTTTTATCCTTAAGTGGGCACTTTGTTCCCTCATGGGGTTTGTGCTTTTCAGGCATTTCCATTGTTTTGTAGTTGTGCCACCTACTCTCCCAAGGTTTCTAGGAAACTGATTGAAAAGAAATTGTATTGCTGCTACCTTTCCTGTGACTATTTCTATAATTAAGCAGAAGACTTCATTCTTCTGGAAAATTTGTCTACTTCATTTCATAAGCATCAAAATGAAATGAGTATTTGCAAAGGTCACGTTACAGTATATAGCAGGAAAAACATGCCAAAGAGATTTAACATTACTAGGGCTGTATAGGAAAGTCATACACAACACATTGCTCACAGGTGTTCTGTGCGAAGCCCAATCCAATAAATGTCAGTCCAGTCACTGACACTAGGAGAGTGCTAGTCATGTGAAAGGAAACAGAAGAGCAGATGTTTTATGAGAAACAAACATAATACAAATAAACACCAAACTGATCATAAAAATTGACACTAAACAAATTTTAAAATGGATGTGAACTGCATTTGGGGTCCTGCAAATATTTTGTCTGCATTTGGAATTCAGTAAATTATTTGTAAAGCAAAGGCAAATAATCTTTTGAGCTTTATAAGTCTTTTGAAACCTTGTCTCTACATCTCTATGAGTTCTTTTGATTTTATTTAATTCTTCTGTCTTTCCATGTTCTCTCAACTTTGGTTTTCAAAAGGAAAAAATATCCATTAAAAGTACAGTAAATGTAAAAATTTCATCTGTGGGTTTTTTCTGGGTTTTGGGGTTTTTTCCTGTTTAAACTGTTGAGGACTACAGATTTGACTTTGAGATAGTATAGGCTGGAAGTAATACACAGTACTTGAGTGTCAGAGTCTATGACTGCTAGATAAAGGTTTATATTGTCACATCTTTTTTTTTTCTTCAAATTGATGCTCTGCTTCCTACAAGCCAAGGTCTGATAAGAGTCCATGGCTTCTGCTCTGATGATGTTTTTAGTAGTCCAGTTTCATGCAAGCCACAACCACCTCTGGATAGAGGCATCCCAGCTGGATGCAGTTCTGCTGGCCACTTCTGGACTGCTGAGATTTCTGAAAACAGGAATTAAACATAGCTAAGCTGAAAAAAAGTTTAAAGGGTTTTTTTTTAATTTTTTTTTAATTTTTTTTTTTTTAATTCTTATCCACAATAAATGTAGGAGCTCTAAAGTTTCTGAAATATGTACGCCTCAGGCTTGAAATTTTATATTCATAAAGAATAGTACAGAACAAGCAGCAGTAAAACCCACAGGCTACATTGTCTCAACTCTGACAGAGAGACCACCCTTTGGGGTAAAAAAGCTAACTTGTGTTCCTTACTCATTTAATCCCCTGCTTTTCTGCTGAAAGGGTCAACATGGGACTCATTCCAAACAGCAACTGGGCTTAAGCCACACATTCATTTCATATATGCCACCAAACAGATGTGTGATACTAATGATTTTCAGACTTTATGAACTGGAGTTGGGTCTGACCCTGTGACCAGGAGGTTAAAGGCTCCAAATCCAATTACTGATCCCTGGAGACAGCAAGTAACTTTTGCTTACACATGACGTTGGCATCGATGAAAACTGTAGAGAGCTACTGTATTCAGCCAGGTAGACCACACAAAGGTGAGTTGCTAGGATATGCCCCTTTCAGACAGCATATTTCATCTCTTCTCCTTTTCCAGTCACACTATTCCTCTTTCTTCAGAAAAGAAATGTTGAGTAGCTGAGAAGGATCCTGAGAACATAAAATATACTTGAATATTAGAAAATGCTGGATAATTCCCAGATGAAAAAATTCAACTATTGCACATCATTTATTCATGACATTTGGTATTCAAGATTCATGCTTAGCATCTGGTTGATGCCACCTCCTGCCAATCTTCTTTTTGCTGGTGCTGCAGCTCTGTCATGGCTCAGAGTGACGCACTTGTGCACGCAGGTGAACTGTGGCTGACAAAATGTAAATGCACAGGGCATTTCATGAACATTTCTGCTTCTGAGTCATCCCTGGTGCCCTTCCTCGTTTGTGTGGCTATGTGATGGCAAAGACCCAGTTTATGTACAAGGTAGGCTTAGCTGTAGGAAAGTTCTGTGACGTCGGTCAGTAAGGAGATGTTTTACTGGAACTAGATTTTGGCTGGCAATTTGGGAAGAGCAGAGGGAGTTAAACAGGGAAAAATAAGAAACAGAAGAAACACAAAGCATGATAGGAAAGGTAAAAGCTCAACAGCAGCAGAACCACTGAACTGTCTTTTTTTCTGTCTCATGCAAATGTCAGAGGACAGCTAGGTTCAGCCAACTTTTATACATAGGGCTTTTCTTGAAGATCTGCTATGTTGTTTTGATTGTTTGAGAGTTTTGGAGGAAAATTAAAGTCCCCTAAAACCAACTAATGAATGTGACCTTGTCCATTATCACAGAGAGAAAATATTGTGCAAGATCATATTGTGGAGCCTAGAACTGGATGCAGTAGTCCACATATGGATACAAGCTGAAGGAGGGGAAATTTAGACTAGAAATTAGAAGGAAGCTCTCAACCCAGAGGGTTGTTAGGCACTGGAACAAGTAAATACATCTGAAATAAACTTTCATACCTTAGGAACTTCAGTGATGTCTGTGTGGAGTGAAAACTACATGTAGAATAACCTATTCTTACTTATGTTATTCTGCTTAAAAAATAGAATGTTGTCTTTTGAAAAGCCTCTCCTTTAGACAGGCTGGAACAGAAAGCTTGATCCTCTATTAATTATTTCCTAGGCAAAACTGGGACTAGATATCTATTGGCAAACGAGAGAGGGATACAGTTCATATTTTGTGTGCGTATATCTATTTCCTACTGAGATGCATGTCAAACAAAACAATGAAGGAAAAAAAATAATAAGATTTGTTTTAAAGAGCTAAATGAGAGTAGAGGCTAGAATGGGAGGTGAATATGTCTTGTCTTGGTTTCTTGTTTTGGGGGTTTAATGTTAGATACAGCCTGAAGACTCCTGGGGATTATAAAAAATTGAATTTTTGTGATGAAGGATTTTATGGCATTTCTGAAGTATGAAATGTTCTCAACCATTGCTGCAAGCTCAGGCAAGCTTAACAGCACCTCCTCAGCATGATTGGCTATTTCATTATGCAATAGAGAAGCAGTGGAATTTGCTTAAGATTTAAAAAGAAAGCTTCATATGCAAGGGGCAATTTACTAGGATTTAAATGTCTCTAAAGGAAAGATTTGAATCTGTGTAGGAAAATATAGCTACATTTTCTGTATTGCCATTTCTGACTCTTCACATATACAATGTAAAACTTCAGAGGAATATGTGCCTTCATTCTAGAGAGGTATAGGCAGTAGGTTGGTATTTTAGGTTTTGGCCATGAGTAAAAGTGAAAAGGGCAATATTACCTTCAAAAGGAATTGTGCTCAATTAATGACTTCAGTGTTCTTCCAAATACTGGTGTAAACAGTGGAAATAGAAAATTGTATTTATATTTTAGATGCCTTTTACCTAAAGTGTAATTTAAAAAAATCAAAATCAGTGGTGCCTATGTTCAAATTTTCATCACCAGGCTCTTGTGCCCATCTCTGTTTTAGCTTGCATGTTGTGAGACAGTCTCAGTAGACAAGTCCAGTTTTAATGTCCAAACAAACTGTTCCTGAGATGTTAGATGATATTGGTGGCACCATGGCTGTTCAGGCCACTTTCAGCATGTCCTGTTTGAGTAACCAGCACAGAGTATGGCTACCTACAGGTACAGAGAGCAGGAGTACACAATCAGTAACAGAGCCTCGTGGCTGCTCTGAGGTACACAGCTGGACAGGCAAATACACAAGTAGCTATGGTGCAGGGAAGTACAGCACCCTTGTGCTATTTATCCTTTGCTATTGCTTCCTTTTCTGTACTGGAAGAGATTGATCTGTGTTATCAGCAGCCTATGTAGTTTACCTCTACAACATACAAAGAAATACACATTTGAAAACCAAATTTCATACTACTTCTTGGGCTGCAGATTCTAAACATTCTCATTTGGCATGTAGTATATCTTCTGATGGGAGGTATTCTCCAGATTGAAAAATAGAATCCAGTTTCTCTCTTTCCCCAATCTTCCAGCACTGGGACACTGAGACCAGAGTGCCCTGTTGTTAATTAAGCTGTAAGCAGCTGAGCATGAATTAGGTGTCACTGGTGCACTGGGTTTGTCAATATGACTTCACCATAATTAAGAAAGCTGCTTTCATGGCCAGAACTTTAAGCATGTAACAGGTTTACATAAGGAGATCACAGTAAAATCCATACCCCCTTTGGTGTGAAATTTCAGCATCGGTGAGGCTGGTAATCCCAAACACAGGTATCTGAGAGTTTAAGAAGGAAAAACTGTTCTGTTTGATCAGATGCACCCACAGAAAGGGATGATCTGAGCTAGAAACCAGGATGATGAGAATTTTCTGTCACTGTTGTGAAATCTTTCTGCAGATGACTGCTGATGCCAGATCCATGGGTGGGACAGGTGTTCCCTGAGAGCACAGATTTTAAAGACATTGAATCCCTGTGAAAGAAAGGTAGGGGAGTGGTGAGATAAAGATTTGGCTCCAAGACTGAGAATGTCTTTGTTGTTATTATAAGCAAATTATTTTAGGGAAAACAAGAGGGTTTTAATATGAAGTAAAAACCTTGCACAGGATGGTGGAAAAAGCTACAGAATTAGAACAGAAGGCTCACTGAGAAATGAATCTGTACCTTTTTATTCTTCTTTCCCTCTTTTGTACACCTGGCTAATGAAAAGGGTTTCTTTTACTCTGCATGAACCGCAGGGTTTAAGAATGTTAATTAAAAGTAATGTTTTGATGCTACTGCATAGGCTACTAAATCAATTAGCTGTATTTGCAAAGCACTTTTAAGGACTAATTATTGCCAAATACTAAGTGGGTTTCTTTTATTAATTTTTAGAAATGGAGGATGCTAAGAGAAGAAAAGCCTTGTGTCAGAGCCCAGCAGGAAGCTTTTGATCCTCTCTCATTCTGATTCAAGAAGAGCATCTGGGTCAGAGTGCTGAGGCAGCAGCAGGTTTTTTTGTAAGGCAGGGCAGTTACACATAATAACTGTTAGGCTTTGCTTTTGGAGGTGTGCTTTTTTTTGTTCTGCTTGGAATTTGGGATTTACTACCAGGGACTGGTATGCAAAGCAAGGTCACTGTTAAATCTTGTGTCTTGCGTTGGGGAGGTGCAGGGTAAAGGCTGCACCTTCAAGGAGGACTGGATAGGACAGGTGACCCTAAACTGGCCAGCCAAGTATTCCATTCCATATATGTCATATTTAATATAAAACTGGAGGTCAGTTACCCTTTTTTAGCTTGAGCTCCTGATCTTTCTTCTTCTCCTGTGCTTCAATGGTTGAAATCTCTCTGTTCTGCCCTTGATCCTGATCCATAAGTTCCTGTATCCAGTACCAGGACCAAGCCCCTGAGCCTGCCTCCCATCTGCTTCTGAGGCCTTCTGCCACAGTATCAGTGGTGATGTAGTTACCATCAAGGGGGGCTTTGGTTCACCATTGGTTTTGTACCTATTCGTATATATTTCATTTATCATTATTATTATCATTAAAGTAGTTTTAGTTTTCCAATCTCTCTGTCTCTCTTACCCCCTTTCCCTTCCCTTGGAGGGTGGGGGGAGGAAGAGGGGGTAGCAGGAGCATGTGTCATTGGTTGATGGTTGGCCCAGCCTTGGCCTGAGACAGCTTTTTAGGTTAGATGAGACAGTTCATGTTCCTACGAGTATGTGGTTTAATTCCTAAGCCTGTGGTCAGTTGTGCATCTGATGTGCTACCAATCAGCTCTCTGCACTAGTGAGGCAGTGGAACAATGCTCACATGCTGATATTTCTTCCCAAGTGGGCAAACAGCAAGATTCCTAAGAGCCTCAGAGTACACCATTCCCTGTTTCTTTCTCTCAGTGCTGCTGTTCACCATCTGTAGTGGTGACAGACCACAAGAAGCAGATTTGACAGGCCCCAGTTGAATCCTGTTTTTCTTTCTGGAAAAGGACAAGAGTTTCACAGTGTATTAAATGCAAACTGATGGACATTGTAGAAGGACGTATTCTTCATTTAGGTGCTAATATCAACACTACATGATGCCTGACGTGAATGATTTTTGGGCAGTCAGGCTATTGAACCATTGACAGAAGTGTTAGAAGCAGTGGTATAGTAAAAGTACTGCCAAAAAGAATTGAGAAATTGCACGGCAATTTAGGGCTAATAGAGGAAAGAAAACCAGGAGACATATAGTCAGATCTTGTCAAATAATATTTATTTAGCTTATCCATATTAAGCTCATAGACCGTCATTCTTGAAAATAATGAAGTAGAAAGCTCCTAGGGTTGTACATAGTTTGATCTTTTGAGGTCCCTTCCAACTCCTA
Source organism: Galbula dea (assembly GCA_013399015.1). NCBI lineage: Eukaryota > Metazoa > Chordata > Aves > Piciformes > Galbulidae > Galbula > Galbula dea. The sequence continues at coordinate 1,225,968 of VWZX01003412.1, read as the reverse complement.
ATATTCTGTGATTCTGTGATAGTGGGTGTCTTTGTAACATAAAGCAAGCAACAACAGACAGAAACACTTCAGATCTCAAGAGAGAAGGATGCTGTTGTTGTCAGCAGTTCCACACTGTGAAGTATCCTGTCTTTGGTAGATATAACAGCAGACAACCGTACAGTACTTACAGTCCTAAATAGTTGTAGTGACTTCAGCAGGACTTTTTGGGAGTTTTAGATAAAAATCAGCAGGACTGGACTCTGAGCATGCTAGGTGTGCAGAAAGAAGACATTATAATTGTTGTTCTGTTATTCTGCTGTCATGCAGGAAAAGGGGAGTGTCTGGAGAAATCTTAGAAATAGAAAAAATATTTTAAAGGAATGTATTACAAATCTCCCTTTGTCTTCAGTATTATCTAGGGAAAAATCCCAAAGGAATAAAAAACTCAGGATGGTGCATTCTCTTCTATGATAAAACATAAGTTATGTGCAAAAGTAAGTTTGGGTTTAGCTCATTTTTTTTACCTTAACATAAAATTTCTTTGTTTTTTGTAAGAATAAGTAGGAAGATTAATCTCTCTTAGATGTATCTGCTATGCTTGTTAGCCTGTTACCTCTCTCAAGGCATAAAGGAGTGAAAAAATAAAATAATGTCAAAAAAACAATATACCTTGTGATGGAAATTAAGCTTATGTTCACATGTCAATACAGTAAGGTTACTGAAGAACTGTTCTAATTAATAGTGTAAAAACTCTGACAGACAGGTAGTGGACTAGTTGCTGTGATCTGTTACATCCCTTTGCACTATTGCAGCAGCACCAAAGAGTGAGTAATTTTGCAGAAACACCTGGGGATATAATTTGAAAGCTCTTCTTTCCCCCCAACCCCATCGTCTAGACTTTTGTAGTCTTCAGCACAGTAAACACATAACAGTTACCCCCAGATGTTTGTCTGGCATACTAGGGGTTTAGGCAGCAGTAATTTTGAGCAGCTTACCTTAAGGTCTCATTGTAGCAAATTATATCCAGATATGAAAACTGGAAAATTTAGTTCTGGAAGTTTCTCATTTCAGTAATTCCACCATTTCATGTGTGGAAGTGCTACTTAGACTAAGTCCAGAACCCTCTGCTCTTCTATTCAGTGATAGTATGCCTGCAGGTGCTGCCTTCTACATGAATATGAACTCAAGTTCTCTTAATGTATACTGTGCATGTTAGGCCATAATCACTTAGCAAAAAAAATGGTAACTTGAAAGCTGGTGTTTCTGAGATTGCAGTCTGCCTGGATAAGCATAAACTCATTCTTTGTTTCATGTAATTTTTCTCTTAAAGAACCACAGATCCCTGGTTTTGTGAAATCCATGCATGCCACATTTCAGCCTTAAAACATTTTTTCACACACAGGTTACAAAGCCTTAGAGACATACTCCCATTGACCACAGCAGTGTGAATGGTGCTCATCTTGGATTTAAGTGCTGCTATTTATAAAAGTCCTGGCACTAGATGCATTCTTCGATTAAGACAAATGTGAAGCAAAAGTGAATGAATGGATGGATCAGAGTGGGTGTAAGAAGAAAATCAGTCCCACAGGCTTGTGAAACACTGCATATGAGCAAATGCACAAGAAACCCTTGCATTGAAGGCAAGTTAGTAGTTCCCATACTATATGAACTTTAAGAATCCACAAAAGCAAGGCTAATATTTGATTTCCTTTGTGATAGTATCATGCAATAGCTTTGCTGAGTAAAATTTCAAAATCCTTATTCAGCATCTTGAATTTGACCCTCATTAGTCAAGACTTTATACTGCCCTTGGAAAATAAGTATTTAGAATTCTCTTTGTTTGGATGGAAAACATACATGTTCAAGTGTCTTTTTTTCTCTTTTTATTTTTTATATGATGATAATAACCATGGTGACTTCTAACAGGTGTGTTCACAGTAGTTTTTTGTTTCACCCTCCAACTAGAAAAATGAAGCTATTACTTTGAGTAGAAAAGGGATCTTCCCCTGAATCCTGTTGGCTAGAATTCAAACAGTAAAAAAAAAAACATTTTAAAGCCCTGAATGCTTTTAATGGAATAAAAGGGACAAGCTGACTTCAACATTATGTTTATAACAGACACCTTTGTGGAATGTTTTAACATTATCCAGTGGAAAACAATGTTTGTCAGTTTTGCATCTTATTTCATGCTTTTGAACCTCCTCAGAGATGTTCTGTAATGACTAACATTTAAATTCTCTCCCATTTATTTGAACAAGAATCCCTCATTGGAATTTATTCAGTTAGTTTTTTAATTTGACAATAATTCAGAGAAAAATATTTTTAAAATGTCAGGGGATAATGTGGTAGGAACAGTACCTGAAATTGCTCTTTAACATATTGCCTTTAAAGGCAATGTCAACTTTGCTAACAAGCAAATTCAGAGTGGATGAAGTAATCAAATTAAATACTTTCAATATTGAGTACATCCCTCTCTGCAGAGGGCTCACCCTAAGATCAGATGAATAACAAAATGATGGCTGGTAACAACTAACGTGTATCTAATCCTAAGGCATTTTATTTGGGAAAGATGGGAAAAAAATCCAGACACTTGTTTCTCATAAAGTTTGAATGATGTATGTTCCAAAAGACACAGAACTTAGTACTTCTCTTTCATAGTATAGCAATCAAACTTTGATTTGTGTCCAGAGAAAACTGTAATGCCTTGTTAGCAACTAGTGCCTACTATTAGACAGCACAGAATAGCCAAGGCTATCTACTATTGTGAAGATCTGTGGGCAAATCCATTGCTCTTTCACTGAAAAACAAAAGTTTATTCTCCTGCTCTAATGCAGCACTCTTGAGGATTGTACATTGTTGTTTTTTCTGTGTCCAAATATAAGGTTTTTATTATTATTTAGAATTGTAATTCCCTGTTTTCTTTGGTTTAGCTTGATAAGATTTTCTCTTCATAGAAAGCCGAAGACCTACCCTGGGAAGAGTTGAATTGTTTACATCATCAACTTGCTGGAAAAGAATAGGGTTTCTGATAACCTTCTTTTTAATCAAACCACATTCCCAGTTACTATAGGTAGGAAAACTGGCACTGTCCTGCCATTTAAAGCTGGGATGATTTTGTTTGGTCTGCTTCTAGCTGTTTCTACTGAGGTTGTATTAGAAATGTAAACTTACAAACTGTTGCTATTTTTGTTCCAACCTATCTAGCAACATTAACAGCAGAGCCTCATTTGCATGATCATATGGTGACTGGCAATCTGCATCTTGGAAAACTTGGACTCTGAACAGCCTTAATTAACAGCAAAATGGAGCTGGAAATTAATTGGCATCAACTAGGCAGAGAACAGTCTTTTAGTCTGGATCCCGACTCACAAATCTGTGCACACAGCAAATATTTCTCTCTTACATGTATTAGAATAATATTTCCACCTGCAATGTGAACTTTTCCTGTCTTTACTTTTGAGAACTTTTTACTAACTTTTTTGATATTTAGTAACCTTTAAGCATAGCCAGTAGTGTTTTACATAGTTGATTAAACAGTATAGTATTGTCATAACAGGAAAACTGGCTGGGAACTATTTGTTCTTCTTATTTCTTTGAAGTTCTGTTTGGTGTTTATTTCTTACCAGAATGTATGTTAACATTATGTTCAAAGCAAGGAAGGAAGCTGGACGTACTGGGGTACAATACTAGCTTGGCTGGAAGTTGTATCTGTGAGGTGAAGATCAGACCAGAAAACTGATGATTTTAGTTTTTGATTATTTATCTAAAGACAGTGAAGATTAATCTTCATCAGTTACTGAGGACAAAGCTTTATTATGGAAGTGGTGGTAATTGGCTCTAACTATTTTCTTGGGACAGCTAGGAACTTATTTTCTAACAAACTAACACTCCAGAGGCCTAGAATTTGTGGTTTGGTATCTATCTATATCAAGTATAATTTCCACATGCTGGGTCTGTAGCATATAGGTTGTGATGCAATCTATCAAGGGTCTGAGGTTTAGGTGTTATTTTGAGCCAGTGATCATCAAATAGGAATTGCTTTATGTTTGCTGGCTTTTGGCATTTTTCAGATCCACCTTTTCTTTACCCATTTTGGTTGCTTCCTGTCACTTCTAATATAACCCATTAACCCTGTTCTCTCCACTGCAAAAATTTACAGTTAGGAGACTGGTATAATTTCATTCAAAAGTGGTTTTAATAGAACTTATAAGAGGCAACATTTCTTTTCTGCTTCATATAAAACCATGATAGTTTGGGGTTTCTTCATGCAAGCACAATTTGAAATGTAGTAGGAAATGGAACTACCGGGAAATTAGTTACAACGATGGCAGTCTAATAAAATCTTGGTTGAAAATTTATGCTATTTCCAGTGGTTGAGTGGAGTTTTAGCATTGCCTGGAGTGCTTCATTTATGGGGAATGATTGAGGAAGGAATTACAGTGAGCTCCCTCTTTGACAGTGTCTGCAAACACTAGGATTATGCTACCAGGTTAAAATTACATTTACATCCCATTTTAGAAGAAAAAAATCTATAGACTGTAGGGAAGAAACACTGCAAGCCAATCCACATGGATGGCAGATGTAACTGGATGTAGCTCTTGCTTTCACATTGTCCAACCTTGTCCGTTTGTGGGAAAAATGAGTATTTTAAAGAAAGAAAAAAGACATCTGGAATATTGAATCATCCAGATTTGCTGTGCCTGATGAAATCACCCCTTCCCTGAGCACAAGAACTCTGTTTTCTTACTCAGTAAGTGTTGGGTGCAGCCAGGCACCATAATACAACAACGGACCCTTAAATAAACTGCTTCTAAAAAGGTCTTTTTTTCCCAAATCATTATGTTTTCTCTGTGGAGAAAAGGAATTATAATAAATACAGTGTCCATAAAATTGTATTTATAACCCCTTGTCTTCAATCTAGAATAAAGTAGTCATCATCACAACAGGCTATGATATTAAGATTTATGGTCTAACTTTATCCCTAGAGTTATTTCAGTGTTACACTGTGAGTGACTTTGAACTAAGTGACTATCCTGTGAGTTATAGAAGATGGGAAGCTGCCTTCTTCCTGTCCATTATTAATAGCACTGTATTGCCTCTACCTAGAGAAAATCTGTCCTTTCACTGTGGTTGCTCTTATCCTTTCAGCGTTCTTTCCATTGTGCTTGTGAACTTTTCCACTATGCTATGTCATTTTACCTTTAAGGTGAAGGCTATATGATAAAGAATTCTTAGCTCTGAGCTTTCTCTACGAAGTAGTTCAGAAGTAGAAGTTTTAGGTGCACTGCTACATCATACATAGTTCAATTCTTCCTATCCTGTCACCTGAAAGAGTGTCAGAAGACTCAGTACTTCAGGGCTTGTTAGACAGCAGTCTCTGTGCCCTTTTCTGTTTGTATCAAAAAAGCCTCTTACTGATCTTCAGGAGCAGAAGTCAGAAGGAAGATGACCTTCTAACCTGCCTGAAAACAAACTGCTTTGGACTAGTCAGGATTATAGGTGTGTAGCTCCCTGTGTTTAGCCTTTTTTTGACTCAGCATCTTGCAGAAGCCTTTCTATACATGTGCCCAGGAAAGTAATGAGTAGTTCAGACAGTGGTAAGTAAGACTCAACTTCTTTCCAAATGGATCACCCTGGGTGGAGAATCTGCTACCTTTAGTGAGGAAGAGGATTTACTTTGTTTCCATTGCTTTCTTTTAAGTACGTCTAGTTAGAAAGCAGCATTTCCTATGAACATTTTCAGGAAGGGTTGTTTTATAGTTTTAAAAATCCAGTTTCTTAAACCAAACCTTTTGGGTATTTTGGTTTTGTTTTTTTTTCTCTTTTTAATGGAGTAATTTCTTACAAAACAGAGTTATCATGAAGGTTTTCTTGTCCACAAAGAGGTTTGAATGGAAATGGTCAATTTTATCTCTGCTTCTAAAGTATCTGCTTTATTAGTCTGGGTCAGTATAGATCACAAAAGCATAACAGGTGATACAACAAATTCACTGTTGTATTATTGTTATCAATTATCTAGTGCTAGCTGTCAATTTTGAACAACATAAAAGAATTTATGGTAATCTACCTCTAACGTTTGTAAGAGAGAGAAATTTGGTAGTTAAGAATACTGGGTGAAACTCCAGTCTGTAACAATAGTATAATTGGTCTGAAGTCATTAGAGTGAACTGCAGGGAAATTATTCTCTGTTATTCTTCATAATCTGAATATTACAATAAATGTTTGTATCACAGAACCATCTTAAATACTTCTTTTTTGCTAATATCCAGATTTCCTGTGTTAATCTGTCTTCTCAACTAAGGATCAGCAGTGCTAAACATACTTTTAGTAATTAATGCATGATTACACCAAAGCAAAAGCTATAGAGATTTATAGGATTGGCTATTTTAACTTCATGGAAATACTAACATGATTTTTCCTTCCTTTGAAAACCTGTGAAGAAGCAGGTGGAATATTTCTGATTCATAAGCTATTCAGCCCAGCATACACTACATGCCTAAATCAACTCTAGTCAAGCATTTTGTTTAACACTTTTACTCTTTCATGGTTTTCCTGGAAACTTTGCTACTATGTTGATTAATATGTTAATCCAAATGTTGCAAGTGAGACTTTTGCTACCTGGAGTGTGAGACATACTGGCACAAGTTACAGAAATGAACTTTAAAGTTCAGACTGTTTATTAGCCTTTCTTTTTTGCCTTTTTTTTTTTTTTTTTTTTTTTTTTTTTTTTTTTTTTTTTTTTTTTTTTTTGTGTGGAAGTCAAATAGCAAGATGTGCTAGTGAACAAGACTCATTTGATCAAATTATTCTTCAACCAATTCTGGGCAAAAAGCAGACCCACTGATGAGTGCTACTGCTAATACAAATGTTAAGCCTATCACTGCAAGTCACACAGCAAAAAATCCAATGGGAAGAAGACTCTAATGTACAGGGCTAGAATTAAGGTCTTTTAATTAAATTTAAAGATTTTCTTCCTCATGGGAAAGGATATAATTAGCTGTTTTCTGGCAATTATTTGGCCTGCAGATGCTTGCATCACCAGATAGAGGAATGTGTTGAGAAGTACCAGTAGATTATAATTACGAGACTTTGGGAATCATTATTTGTTGTTTTCTAACTGCTGGAATAATAAGATAGTGAACAAGAATGAGCATCTTACATAGTAATGAAATGTGGTTTAAATTCTGGTCAGAATGTAGGGCTAGTTTGAGAAAAGCAGCCGTCACATGTTCAGTACAGTGTTATTGCCCTTGCAACTGGTATTAACTGCACTCTAAATTAGAAAGCAGCCAAAATTAATATTATGAAGTAATGTAGTGAAGATATGTCTGCATTAACCTTAAGGAGACTGCAGTTAAAGGAATATGGGAAATGAATAATTCTTTATGCCATTTCTAACATTAGTAAAGTTAAATCAGAAGTGATTTTGTTTTCAGAGCTTTGGGCACTAAAAACACATTCTAATTCCATCTCATTCAGTAAGTAAGCCTGTTATATATTTTCAGATTGGCCTTTGATACACTACATGCTAGTCTCTTCAGTCTCTTTGTGCTGTAGAGGCAACAGCTAGTGATGTAGGCAGGTGTCAAGAGCTAGATCCCCTGCATAAAGCCAGCAGGGAGTACAATAGAGCTAAAGAGGAGGAGAAACCATGTACTCCAGCACAACAGGACAGGGTGTTCTCCTTTTCATGACTCTGAGATTTGCTACCAAACCCATTAATTTCTCTGTGTCCTCCTTTGTATCATGTCTTAGTTGTTATCAGTAGCCATTTAGCCCCCATCATAACTACAGGGCTCATATATTCTCCCACTGTGGAGGGGAAATATCTAAAAGTTATTGTGAATTATTCTTGCAGGAACTGCTGTATAGTAGTGGAAAGCATTATAAAGATTTTGCTCTGTAGAAATGAAAACTGTTTCATCATCATTGAACTTTAGGAACACAAGAAAGTGCAGTATACTCAGGGAATGCAAAAAGGAAACATTCCAAAGCAGGATATCTTACAAGGAATCAGATGATTAATGTAGCAGAAGTTGCTGTTGATTCCTGTGTATGTTGGAAATACTTTGAAATGAGCTAGATTTAAGTAGTACAATAATGGTTTTATTCTAAGTGCTTAAAAAAGGAGGTACAACACCCCCCCACACCCCACACCCCCCCCCCAGTTATATGATTGTGTGAAAGAGTGGACTCCTCAATGCAGAGCTTTAATTTTCTAACCTTGTTGCTGCATCAAGGAGCCAGGCAGCTTAGCATTTGTTTTGTAATCAGAGAAGTTGCTGAAACAGGTTGCACTTTATTATCAGAATCTTTCTCTGACTGTCAGGTCTTTGGTAGGAATGTTTGCAAAGCAACAATAAAAATTAAAGCACACTCTAATGCTTTGTACTTGCTGTTAACTCCTGAAATATTAATGTGCATTAACTTTAACAGTTACTTTATAAAACCAATTATCAAAATCTTAGATACTAGAAAATTCTGTTGAAGCTATACCAGAGCTTCTCACAAATTGGTTCTCAGTGTGGAACAGCCAGAAAATTCTAAAACAGCCAAAGTAGCTACTCATGGTACTAGAGAATCTGAATAAACACAGAACACTAAGATATATCTCACTTCATTAATTGGGGGAGGGTTGTGGAGGGGAGAGAAACAAATTGATGCAATATTTAAACTAGAAAATCACTATGACAAATGACAATACTGTAGCCTGCAAAATCTGCTAATAAAGTGTCTGCTGTGGTTGTTATTAAAACTAAACTTATGGTCCATGATTATCTAACCATTAAACATAAGTGGAGGCTAAACTGAGTATCTGTGTCAGATGATATTTCAGTGCTGTCTGGACTGGCAAAATTGCTCATCAAGTTTGATTTCTGATGCCTTTTTTTACTAAAGATTAACCCCCTCAGGCATTTACAGGCATTCAGAAAGATTCCTTCCTTCTCCCCTTTGTGTCCTCTTTCTCTTCATTAATTACACTGTTGACTTTCTTTAGGTTTAATTTGGAGACCTTTAAAAATGTAGAGTAGCTGTGCCATGCTGAGGTGGCTAGCTGCAGAGAATTCTGTGTTGCCAAATGAGCATCCCTCCTACTTGTGCGTAATTATTCTTCTCTAGGTGAAATTTCCTGGACCTATAGAAGGAGTAGTGTAGGTCCCTCCAGCAGTCAGGCTGTTCAAATATATGGACATTTTTGCCAGAGTCACATCAGATAAAGTTAAGAAAAAGGCACATTCAACTGAGGTGATAACTGGCACATCAGAGTTTCTTTTTGATTGTTGTATGATAAATTTTTTGTTGTCAGGAAAATAGTTTACAGAATTTGACTAATGGGATGGATGGTCTGTTTAGGAGAGAAAATAGACACATATGGCAATGGGAAAAAGCTCACATTTTTTTGGATTACTGCCCACATGCTGACAAAAATTCTGCAAATGTCTATAGCTCTAACCTCAACTGACTTCCACTGTAGTCAACAAGAGATGAAAATGGTGGACATGGTTATGGCAAGAAAGGAACATCACTTACTGAAACCAACTACATGAGTAATGTGCATTTTACTTTTATTCTTGCTCTTTGAATGGGGTGAAGTAAGGCCAACATATGTTCTGTTAATTCATGCATAGCTCCATACCAGTTGATTTCTTTCTAGAGGCTGCTGCTTTTTCTCCTGTTAGCAAATATCCCATTAGCAAAAATGTCCAGAACTGACCTTCAGATGATGAGGGCGCAAGCATAAAGCAGAATTCCTCTTCCACCAGTGTATGAAAAAGTGTCATGTTGAGTACTAATTGCATAACATGAAAGCAGATGCAAGTAACAGGGTGGGCAGATTTTCTAGATAGCTCAGGGGTTTACTGGCCTACTTAACATACTAAAAATATAGGAGATTTCTTTTTTTCCTCTCTGAATCAGGGACAACATCAGAAATTAACTTGTATTACTTGTAAACTTGTATTACGTGTCTCAGTGACAGTGCAGGTCTTTGCTGATCTCAACCTTTTAGTAGGACAAACAAGACTGGAGAAGGTTCCCACCAATAAAGTTACACTCTGCTGAAGACTCTTATTTGCTGAGAGCTGAGGTAGGTCTGACATTGACTTCCTCCACAGGTCACTTAACAGCAGGGTAACAATTTTTAGTCAGAGCTATCCTGAGTAGCTCTGAGTAGGTAGCTTGGAGGAGAAAGTATCTGCCTGCATTTTATTATACCCTTAAACCATTCAGACTTGTTCTCTGATTTTTGTACAGCAACTATCCAAATGACAGAGCAAAAGGTTTTGTGAATAATGTGCAAAGTACAGCCAGGATTCTTTAAATCTAACAGTCAATAAAGTATTCATGTTTTCTGGAATGAAGTTGGGCCTCTATATATCATTGATCCTTTATTAATGATTTAATTTTAAGTACTGCTATACTGATTCACAAAGGAAGCATTTTCCATTTCCCATTGCTCTTCTGTTAAATATCCAAAGGGAGAATTTTCTGCTTACAGAAAAAGCAATTTCACAGATGACCACAATTGCTGAGGGCTAGATTCAGAAAATGATAATCTTCTCCCCTCTCTCTCTGAAAGTTCCTGTCCTTGTTCATTAGCCATACACAGCAAGAGATGAAGTAAGCTGTATGAAACATTGTAATTGGGTGTCTCCCACTGATGCTACATTAATATGTCATTAGACTAATATCTTTCAGTAGCACACCAATATGGTTTTCAGAACAGATCTGGAAACCTGACAAGCTGGATATTGTATTTTAAAAGACTAAAATGATATACAAATTTCTTCTTAAAAAATTTCTTAGTTTGCAGGGTGCCTTAAAATCTGTCTGAGACCTTACTGTGTTATCACATCACTATAGAGAGCAGGATGCTGAAAGTACATGTGGAGCAGTGAGGCACCATGGTAATGGTACTAAGGAGAAGTTCAAAGTACAAAGTACAAAGTACAAAGGCCTCATATTCTAAGCCCTGAAAGTGAATACCCTATATTCCCTGTGGGGGGGTTGTCTACAAAGTAACTGCAGCATGTACTGCATGTGGATGTGAACTACTTTCTTTACATAAAGATATGCTAGCAGAGAAATGTAACCTTCTCCTTAAAGTCATCTGGCAACATGCACTCCTACATGAAGACATAACCCAAAATTCAGGCGTCTTGTGCGTTAGTCCATTCGAAGCCTCTCTGCCAGTCTGATGAAGTGGAACAGAGCTGTAGTGTATGCACTGTGACTATGTTAGATTTTGTTCTAGCATGAGAATAATTCTTTTAGTCTTATGTTAGTCAGAACTGGTCTCAGAGCAGGCAGTTTGAATTCTGTGCATACTGCTCTTTTCTCACAAACAAATCTCAGTGGGAAAAGTGTTCGAGGTAGATTTTTATTTGGTTGGGTTTTTGTTGGTTTGATTTTGGTTTGGTTTGGGTTTTTTTGCTTTAGATGAATGACAGATGGAGAACCTCTTTTTAAGTGAACTTGGATCATGGACACTATCTTGGAGAGAAGAAAGACAGAACTGTAAAGAAAGTTTGAAGAGCCCTGTGCTCCTGAAGGGCTGCCTGCCTTTCCTTTTAGTAGCATATGAGGTGAGTTCTATTTGAATGTTTTTGGCATATCTTATGTTAAAGGGCTATGCGTCGCTAGGCAACGTTTAGCTGTGTTTAAGGATGTGGAAGTTGCCTTTGGTACTTTACATATCTGTGTCGTCTGCTCTCAACCCAGATTCTGTTAGTAAGTTGAAAGGTCCTTTTATCTGTTGACACAGGATCAAGGGGTGTGCTGAGATTTTTATAGAGATCAGAAGCTGAGCTCTTTCACAGCAAAATGGGCCACAGCAAAGACTACAAGCTAAACAAAACATAGGACTTGATCAAAAAAAGCATGTAGTGTGCTGTCTCCTTTAAACTATGGACTGTCTTCCCTGTTGCAACTTGAGAACTGTTTAATTACCAGTGACAATAAGAATAAAAATCTATTTGAAGTGTTTAAAGGATTGAATTGCACACTTCTTGTGAAGAATAGCAGGAACTTGTTAAAAAAAGTAAATTGGTTGAACAGAAAACAGATTGAGAAAACAGGTACAACCTATGCCACTCATTAAATTTTATTCAGAGACCTGCAGCCTGAAAGGATTCATGTAACTTTACATTTCTGTTCCAGATTGTCATGAAGTATAAAGATATTATTAAGAGAGGACTTATTGTCTAATGTAGTTGATCTCATTACATTTTGTGCTTTGATGCAGTGCCTGTATAATCAGACTGGATAGCCTAAGGCTTGATGTAGAAGCAAGTCTGATTTGACCTTACAGGAACATAAGCAAGAAACAACTCCATTCTAGACAGAGATCTAAAAACATCCAGAACATAGGGTGCGAAGTCTACCATCCCAGCGCTACTGGAGAACAAGCAGAGAGTCTTCATTCACTTCTATAATGTTGTAACATCCTTAAAGTTAACAATCATTTCAGCTATGACACCATTGTAATTCCTTTCCTTACTCTGGTGGTAGAAAGGAGAAAAGACACCCTTAGTGCTCTCAAGCCAACTATACAGTAATAATTTGGAGTTGTCCCCAAATCTAAGTCACTAGATCTAGCTTTAGGCTTGATAACGTCTTAAGGAAGGTTCTAGGAAATGCTTTAGGCAGCTGTAATTCAAAGAAATGCTAAGATACTCTGTATTGTATATGACTGTAATGGCCCTTTGTAGTCTCAGGGACCAGGGGAGTATGAGGATTGTAGAATGACTGCCTCCTGGTTATGACATGGTGTCTCATAGTAATTGTAGTTTACATGAACATGAGGACTTATGCCATAGCACAAGCTTTTGTGCATCTTCATTCATCTTATATACATTTTAAAATTCAAATGAGCCTGCAATTCCAATGATGAAGAGAGCCACAGAGATAATCTATGAGGCTAACAGAACTAGTATTGCATCAGCTGTTTAACTGTTCAATATGTCTGTAAAAACACTCAAACAAGTCTCTAATTTCAGGTACTTATTAAAACTCTGTGAACTCAATATTTAAGCTTTTTAAGCTTAGTGCTTAAGTGTGTGTTTACTGGGAAGTTGTCGTGTTAGGTTTTTTTGTGACAGGGCTTGATATGCAAATCAAAGGATTATGAAATGTTACTGATAAATGGTGACCATTACTGGAGTGTAGCTACAGATACTGTAGTTTGTTTTGCTTAGATTATAAACTGCCTGAGTCAGAAGACCACTGTTTTACTCTTTATAAAAAATCTGTCACGTGTACAGTTGTGGTTCCTGTTCACCAGCTGTAATTTAAGATTAAAAAGTCATCTAAATGATGTAGCTGTTTAGAATTTTCAATAGAAAAAGCAGTTAGTAAAACTTTTTCCTTGCTTCATACGATAATATATATGTTCCCATGCACCTAGAATTGTTCATTATTAACTAATTGAGGAACAACTAATTGGTGTTCAAGGCATTAATTTGTTTCTGTTGTTATTCCAAGTCTTTCTATAGTGTAATACATAAGAGGTAATGATAATCACTTCTTAACAATTTGTGTAAATAAATTACAAAACTAATTGCTGATTGCACTGAAACTAAAGAGATGTCAGTGTTTCAATTAAAAATCTTTATTTTTGGAGGTTTATAAATCAGTTATAAAAGTTCTCTCTAAACACAAGAAGAAATTAATTAACAGACAAGCATGTTTGTTTACATCTTTAATGATCTCAGGAGTCTTAGTCATTTAACATTTTCTAAGTGCTTTGAAACCCTTGAAAGATGGACTTGATAAAGTGTGAAATATTAATATTCTATTTAATTTGTTCATGTTAACAATATATATGCCATGAGGGTTATTCCAACAAATTGTGTGCTCTGGATCCCACAATGTATCTATTAGGAAATGTCTCATGGAAGTTATTAAAGATTCAGTTGAGATCTTCTGATCACTTACTTTGACAAGCAGAAGATTTGGCAAGCTATTTTAGGGTGAGAGATGTACCACTACCTTCTTGGAGGCTGTAAGAATGGGAAGAAAGGACTTCTGTTAAATGTACCATAAATTGGGAAAACCTAGTTAAAAATATATTCATATGAAGATATCTATCTGTTTTTATAGACAGGTATCTTTTGAGATACCTAGGGAATAAATATATATATACATAGATGGAGACAACATGCACAAATATAAGTAGTGTCTATCATTTAGGCTTGGGTTCATACCACTTAAGGAGGTGCTAGTTTCATATCAACATTAAGCTGTTGAATGGGACTATTTACTCCCTTTTCCCTCTCCTGTGCTCCCAACTGTGTTCTTAGGCATACTGTTAGCCTGGGTCTGAGTTTGACATGATCATTCTTGCTGTGGTATGAGCTTCCACAGGAAGGAGTTCATTTTTTTTGGTGAGCAGGAATCATTCTCTACAGGTTTAGCTATCTGAACCAGCCCACTGTGGGGCCAGACAAGTACTGAAGCAGTCAGATGAACAGGACAGATGTCAAAGTAGATTAGCTTAGTTCTAATGTCAGATTTTACTGTGGGTTGGGAGTAGTCCCTCTGTATTTGATGGTGGGAGTCAAACCCTTCCAAAAGGTCGTCAGGCCTCAGACTGGTTGCTAGTTCCCTTCTTAATTGACTACAGAAGAAGAATAAGCTGAAAACACTTTTTTAACATAGTCTTCTCCATTCAGTGCCTGAAGTTAAATCATTTTCACCTAGAATAAACCAAATCTTGCCTAAATGAGAAGTATGTATTTTCCTTGTGTTTTTATGATTTAAGTTAAAGAGGAATATGACCATTTCTCTTGGGCTTTAAATAAAAAAAAAAAAAATTAAATGTTCAGCAAGTTTTCTTTGAAAGCTATTTAAACATTTGAATAAAAGGAATAAGTTGTATTGTTATTTAGAGCTCCTTGGAGAAACTCCAAGCTTTAATTGCATTCCACTTTCATTTCAGTAAGAATGAATCTGAATGAAAGTGTCTCTGTCCTGTGGTGCTCTTTCATTTCCCATCTTAGTTTCCGTGAAACCAGTGCATTGGTGCAGCCAAACTCAGCTAGGAACCCTACTGCTGCTGATTTAGACATCTCTTTTGGCTCCTAGCTGATTTTCTCTTGTTCTGAGGATAAATTAAAAGCCTGTTTGAAAGCAGCAATGTCAATTTGCCTAATCATCTGAGAGGTGGTGACTACAAATACCACGCTACCTATTAGCCAAGTACATTCAAGAAGGTTCAGTGGATGATATCTACATAAATCAACTTTTTGCAGGGAATCCGATGGTTCTATCCCAGATTTTCAGGCCAAATAACGTGTGTACGCTATATGCAACATGGCTTTTCTGGGTATATTGGACTTCTGTTTGTGTACCTGCATGGAAAAATGACCTTGTTGCCTAAGAATTTACTGAGCATGTGTTCTGGAGTCCCTCTGTGCATCAGCTAGCTCTCTGATATCAGAATATCCAATTTCTTTTTTCCCCTTTTAGAAATCGTGAGTTGAAGGATAAGACAGTTCTGGAGGAACCAAGGCCTACTTATCTGTTTTACATCTAACCACACTTGCTGAGGTCTATGGCAGGGCACTTAAAATAGCTTCCATCAGAAAATTGATGTCTGAGTTTATCTTAATTTATGCAACACTTATTTGCTGAGTTTTACATGTGTATTTATATAGTGTCAGGAGTTATTAATCAGATGAGTAAGGAGAGCTTGATGTTCCTTGACGCTGTCCCAGGCCTATTGCTGACAGATTTCCTCTTCCCCCCTACAAAGTGTAGCAGAGAGGCTATTTTCAATGGGTTTTGGTTGCTTGCTTTGTTGTTGTTGGGCTTGGATTTTTTGTTTTGTTTTGGATTTGTTTGTTTGGATTTTTTTGTTTGTTTTATTTTTGCTTTTTCTTCATGGAGCAGATTGGTCAAGCATTACAGAATCCTAGCAAAGTTTGTGACTGTGTTCATGAACGTAAGAATGGAAGGACTGGACTGTAAGTTCCACTGCTATAATGATGATCCTGGCTGTTTAGTATGCATAGGCCACTGCAAGTTTGGCTTAAACTTAGACATTAGGAACTGGACTCAGAGTCTATGTGCTTTGTTATGCTGTACCCTAAATATAGGTAAAGACTGCAAAGCAGGGGAAAATTGAGCATATCTGCATCTGTTATTTTAACTTATATACATATGAAAAAAAAAAGGGGGTTATATCTTACAAAGAGTGAGGGTCTTTTTTCTGAAATTTGTTCATATTCCATGTTACAGAGGATTTGAATTTCAGACACGTAAGGTGCTTTAAAAGTTTTAAAATCAAATAAATAAACTGCTGGATTTTTGAGAAGCATAATCTTTTCTCTATTACCAGTAAAGTCATAAACAATCTATTCTACTTGCCCAAATTTAAAACAGATTGGTATGATAAGTTATTGCTAAACCTATAGGTAGTACACATTCTTACTGACAGTGACCTTTACAGTCAACCAAATAGAAATGGCTCAATTCTTGTATTTATTTTCCTGTGTTCTGTATAAGGCATCTTTCTGCCTGTTAGTATGAGGTTGTAGACCTGCATGTTTCATATGAGCTGAAAAGAAATCCAGTCACTACTTCCTATTTCTTTTTAGGGCAGTGTAAATGACCATGAGGAGTTACCAGTAAATGGGGGAATTTTCTTAGGACTTATCTTTGGAAAGGAAAGAGCAACCTATGTTCATTGACCTCTAATGAGCTGGTTTTGGCCAATGATGACTGATTGGTACAGTTGCTGTTTGTGTTTTTGAGCATCTCATCTAGACACAGTCTGCTCAGAGAAAGTTTTACATGTTTTCATGATGGGGAAGATAGAGCCTGCACCATTGACAGGCTGTGTGACTTATGATTATTATCTTGGCAATTTTCAGCTTTTATTTTTAGCAGTATTGCTCAAGATATTCTCAGACACGTAAGGAAGTATTGATGCTATTGAACCTTAAATAATGTGTGTACAGTTCTCTGCTAACCTTGCCTAGGAAAACAAAATCTGTTATAAAGAATGGCTACAGGGATTTGGAAGCCTTATGAAAGAAAAGTGAAACCTTCTTTGGACTAGCAAAACAAAAGCTGAAAGGGCTTAGATTGCTCTCCCTGACAGTCATGAAGGTTGAATGTGAAACTCCTCATGAAATTCAATATCCATGTCTTTGCACTGAGAAGCGGTGAGACTACAGACTATCTTAGGTTTATCCAACCCTTAATTTTGCACTTTGCTCATTACAAACTGAAAGAAAGCCTTCTAAGATGCATCCACAGTCAGATACTCTAGAGATATTAGTGTGTTTTCAAATTATGGAATGTCTTCTGTATGCCTTACAAAATGTAACCCAAAATATATAAAGTTTCAATGTATATAGATTGAACAGATATATTTGATTTTTATTACACAGGTTTTTTCTTTTTTTTTCATGTCAACCTACTTGTTTCAAAACTGGTAATCTCATTCTTGATCTAGCCCTCCTAAAGCTTTCTCACAGTTAAGATTAACTTCTAAATGATATAGTCCTGCCTAAGTTTTACATATTTTTTTTTTGTGCATGTAACATTTAATATGTTTGTCACCTGTAAATGAAGAAAAGTCATCTTTTTACAAAATGTTAACTCTACAAAGCTGTAGATGACAGTTCTTTTATAAGCTATCAGTGTATTGTTCAGTTCATCTACATGCAGAGCTGGGGTAGTGATATTCAAGAAGAGTATGCATGGGCTAATTGGATTTTCCATTTTGCATTACTTCATTGTTGTACATGTTAAGGCTTAAAAGATTCAGGGTAATAAAAGTAGCATAATGCTACATGTATATGATTACTTCTGTCTTGTGGATGACTTAGTCTCTGAGTTAGTCATTTATTTTTCAGATGTGAGAATGACTCATCATCTGTCAAAATAGAAAATTGACTCTCACACTGCAGTAAAGTAGTCCTTTAAGTTTATTTTTTTCCAGTTTGAAAATTAATGCAACAAAATCTAGTTGATTGCACACAGCTTTTCTCCTAGGACATGTTGTTGGAACAACAAGGTGTGTGATGGTAGCTAAAGAATATTTCTAAAGTTGTCTTTTTTGTTAAACCCTTTAGCAGCCTAACGTTAACAGTCGTTAGGACTTGGAATCCTGTTGTCAGAACACTGATCTGCCTTTTTTCTCTCTCTGAATGAATACAAGTTGTTAAGATGTACATGAAGATGTTAAGATGCAGGAAAAAAGAGTAATATAAAAAAGAAAAAAAAATAGGCTAGGAGAATAAAGGTAGATCTAGAGATTCAGGTGCTTCTTTCCATGGAGATTCAGTACCTAGGGCTTGCACAGCAGAATTCAGGAGACACCTTTGAAACTGCTTTCCACTTTTCAGTAGTCCCCATTTTGAAGGTAGTAGAAGGATTGTTACTGTACCAGCATAATAAAGAATCTTATCCAGCAAAGAAAAATGAATGGAAAAGTGTCAGTATGAGAATAGAGCCACTTACTCTGGGTAGTAATTACAACAAGGCAAAGAAGTTGGTTCTCCTTCCAGCATTACCTAACCAAACTCTAGACCTGCCATCTAGAAACAGACTTGCAATACTCTTCTGCAGCTTTCTGTGTCCTGTCTTCTTGTTTACTTTTTCCTCTTTGAAGGGGAGCTGTTTATTAGTGGTATAATCATAGCTTTTTTACTGTGGCAAGGTTGTCAAGTATCACACCAGCAAGAGTCCAGAAAGGTCCTCAAAAGGCCATCCAGAGCATCCATGCGAGTAATCAGCAGTGATGAATTTAGAGTGAAACATTTGGCCATGTAAGCTGCAGATTGAGAACAATGGATTTCTCCAGCTATGATACTGGGGACTAGTTGCCCCCTAGCCATTAATTATCTGTGAAAATGAGGGTTGAGGGTTACTAGAAGGATTAATTACTTTGCAATTGCTGAAAATTATGGTGATTTTGAGAAAGTAGGAGTCAAAGAAAATGTCTGTACAGGTTTGTTTGCCAAAAATAGCAGAGTTAATGTTTGTTCCTGTTTTAAAGTTTTGAGAAAAATGTATCTTACCATTTCAGTATTGCTTGAACACTGAACAAGCTGAACTGGCAATGTGAACATTATGGCAGCCTGAGGTAGTAAAAACACTCAGGAGACATTCGAAGATGTCAAAGCATGTATTGTTTTCCCCACTAATTTTCTGCACTTGGCTTACACAGAGGCCATGACATGGAGCTGGTCTTCTGTCTGTGCAGTTTGGGTAGTCTGCAACCACTTCCTGGAGATGTGTTAACGTGGGGAACAGAGCAAATAGGAGATGAGCAATGAAAATATTGCGGATTTACTTCCCGAGGCGTGTTTGCTATGAGAGACAATCATGCTGACCCACAGTCTGGCCTTACATGTGCTGGAAATTTTTGATGTCATGGAAAGAATAGAGATGGTATTAATGATCTCATGGGTTATAAATTTTATTCTATCAGTTTAAGCAAAAACACAGTTTCTGTAGTATGCAACTTCTCCAGAACAGACCTGGCTTTACTAATTCAGGAAAAGAGAAATATTTGAAACAAACTGAGAATTGTTTGTGTCTCTATGGGCCTGCTCTTTTGTGGAGGCTTCTAGCCTATAGGTCACTTCTGTCAGTAGGCAGTTTCCAGGTTTTTCTCCTAGATGTGTATCATTGCATGGTTATTCTAACTGGTTTTAGGAAAGATTTGTGCAAAGCATGCTCAGTCCTTTGTTTTGTAGATAGTTTTTATTACAAAATGAACACAGCCTCAGATAGTTAGTAAATGTATAATTAAAAAAAATGAAACTTGAAGATGACAAGAAGGCTGTAAATATTCACAGCTCCTTTAGTGATGATCCTGAAAAAATTCAACAGTGTATTACACTGTACAACCTTTGAGGCCAATATCTCCATCACATGCAGACCACAGTATATTAGACAGCACATTGAATTATGCATTAATGACTTTCAAATAGCCCTCAGAAGTCATGATATTGCTTGAGCTGTGGGAACAGTTTTCTGTGAGGCTTACTGCCAAATCTTTTTGCTTCTGTTATACTCTTATGAAACTGTGGCAATTTAGCACCAGCCTGTACTAAAAGCTCACATTTTATATACTTAAGAAGTGCAAAAATCAATGCATGAGCAGGCAGAGAAATACTAAAATGCTTGCAGTCTGAAAGAGGGCTACCTGCAAACCCCTTTCATCAGTCTGGCTAAGTACCCCAAAATCAGGAAGCTTATCTGATCCATCTAGACTTCTTGATGATGAAAATCTAGCAAAAACAAAGGATTTCTGAGACTTCATGGTATTAATCATTCAGAAAATACCATGAGAAGCACTTATGCATCTTTCATATTGCATTTTTTGCTGTCTGCAGACAAATCAGAAAATAAGAGCACTGAACAGCTCTCAAAAAAGTAACCTTTCTTAAAATCCATAACTTTTTGTCTTGTGTCTAATGACAAAAATGAAGTAATTCTGTTCCTGCTTTTGACACAGCTGACTGATCCTTGATGAGAATGAGTGTTCACATTTGCTTGCTTCAATAAGTAAGACAAGAAAAGGATGTCAGGGACCAAATTCCAGCCAGGTGTAAATAAGTGTAATTCTACTGAGATTGAGGGAATTTTACCTTAGAGTTTTTTAGAGCCTTTCACAGATGCAAAATAAGTGACTTTTCTGGTTCCACTTTGCAAATGGTTTTGTAATCCAAACACTATTGGTATGAAACTTCATTATTATGGCAAAGCATTTCATACTGTGAAAATCCAGCTCCATTCAAACAGGGTAAATGCAAAACATTGTCTGAATTGAATGGCAAAAATGCCTGCTCCTAAGGAGGTTTCAACTTGAATTTCTTTACTGTAGGATGTTTCCTGATCTACCTACTGCCCAAGAGGTCCTTAGTTTGTCAATGCAGCATTTCAGTATCCTGTCATTTTCACAGGAGACATTTAGTCTCTTGTGTTCCAACTGTCCATAAATACTGCAGTCTTTAAAGAAAGATTTTTCAAAAGACATGCTCCAGTGTGTAAATAAACATAACAGTGGCCACATTCAAAGTGTACTCCAGTTCCAGAGGAATTACTGTTTCTGACTGTGCTAGGCACAGTGTAGAGAAATCTTAGAAACCTCTGCTAGCTCAGAAAACAGAATCATTTAACTGTACCAGCCTCCTAAGGCAGATCCTGGATTGCAGCAGAATAGAGAATCATAAGAATTGTATTCACACATGCATTTCTCCTCTCCTCCTATCAGCACAAGAACAAATTCTGGTAACAAACTCGTCTCTCCACATAAGCATGCCAGAATAGTAAACATTTCTTAAAATGATCCACAATTCAGCTCAACAGACTATTAGCTAGAACAATCTCCTCAAACTGAAACTAAGCTGTAAACAGAAAACAAGTTCCTGTATTGCATTTGCTTGAAATTGTGTTGCAGTTTATGTGTCTCTGCATGCATTTAATGGTAATAATAGAAAAATATTAACAGCTATATTAAAGTGGAAGACCAGCTTGGAGAACAATGCTAAAGCATCCAGAGTCATTGCTACAGTTTTTACTTTTCAAAGGAAGGTTCAAGCCAGATCCCAAAGATAAAAAGCCAGAACATTTATGAAAAATGACTTATCACATGGTGTCCCAAAAGGAAGCAGTATATACTTAATGACTCCTGACAGAAGTGCATCCTGGAAATTTCCCAGATGGGATTTTTGCATCTACCTTCAAGTCAAAGAAGCACCTGACCTACTATTTGCTGATCAAAACCAGAGCAAGTGTCTGTTTGCAGTTTAGCCACCTCTAATCAAGGGAAGTTTAAAGGGCTTTTGAAAGACTGAACAAAGTGCATGTGGCTAAGACAAAGCACTTGTCAACTCCACGGAGTAATCCAACAGTTGCAAGCCAGAGTCAATCTGTTCCTTGCATGACGGCACAGATACAGCTGCAAGCAAAGGCCGTTCAATTTGCTGAGAAATGTGGAGTCAGCTACCACCAGATTCAGGGAAATGCGGCTCTTTCTGTTTGAGGTACCTGCTAGAAAGGACTTGTGTCATGGCCATATTTAATGCCCCAGATGGCATAATTTCTCATGAAATGGTGTTGCTGCAAGCCCTTCCCATTCATCCTATGACATATTGCTGGGTTATACATCTCCTGAAGTAATGTTTTCTTTAGCTAGAAAAAGGAACTTTTTAAATAATGCGGAAATTATTAGAACAGAAAGCATAGATTACTATAGCCTGTGCTTAACTGCATACGAAAGTAACATTACCAACAACAGATTGCAGAGGCAGAAACTCCAGCATTCAGGCTTTCCAGAGTCTGAGTTGCTGTCTAGCTTTAATCCTGTATTCCTCGAGTATATGCATTTTGATTTCCTGTAATATTTTTACCACTGTAGCTCAGCCACTCTTGAGGTAGTGAGTAGCTAGCTGTTCAGTGTGCTGTTTTGTCCTCGTGGCTGACTATTAGTCCAGACCCCCACTCTGGAGATAAAACTAATAACTGTCCTATAGGCCTTTCTGTGATGCAGGTCACCTGGCAAATAAAATTTCAGACCAAATGATTAAAGTTTGGCAGAGATAAACAGTATTTGAAAATGGGGTGTTAAATGGGAAATATCAACACAATAATAAGAGGCACTACGTTTCCCATTTGTGTTAAAATTCTGCCTTTGAAATGTACTTAAAGTGGCTTCAGCTATAGGTAGCTGTTTTGCCTGTTCTGGGATAGGTCAGTAGGCGTAACTGAAAAGCAGCAGTGTTTAAAGATTGCAAAGAACTAATGTGCAGGGATTGCTCTAAATCAAACTTAAAACTCACATACGCTTAAAAATATCTACCAGCTAATTCCTAGAGTATTTGGTAAGATAAAACTGCATGTTTTCAAACGTGTTATGGCTAGGAAAGTAGCTGTAGAACAGAAGCAGCACCTTGAAAAAGATATAGGCAGACATATCTTTTGCTGTGAATGCTTATTCAGTGCCATAAAAACGCAAAGCTATCTCCCGTGACTGTGGCATAATGAAGATAGTCTAAACGTTATCAGTAGTACATACAGATGTGTAAAATGCCAACTGTGAAACAAAAATGTATGTTTCATACAAAGTTACATAAATAAATGGGGAAATTTAGTGCTATGAAGTGAGCTTGTCTGTGCCTAGTCAGAGGAGGAAGTTAATCCCCCAAATCCAAGGAGACAGTAGTATAAAAGTCAGCCTTCCAAAGTCTCGCTGTTAATGGTGCAGCCCAGACAGAGCATTTAGTTCTCCTGGCTCTTTGTCTATGATAATTCACCTCCAGAGCAATATTATAGATCAATCACTCTGAATCAATAATATTTGCAGCCACTTATGTGTAGCTCATGCTAAGGAGGGTAAGCCAGAGCTAATCAAGTTAAAGCATCATTTGTACACTTGGCATCTCCCTGCTAACTTTGAAGAGTTCAGTACATAAAGGCATAAGGATCAAAAGATCTGGAACTGAAAGAGTGAGGACAGCTGAATTTTAAATGGAATGGCTATAAAAGTCAAGTGCCTCATGAAAACATATAGGTTTCTACAAAGCTAAATGACAGATCTTGCTAATACCCAAATGCAAGCAATAAATTACCCACAAGGAGCCAACAGTTCTCAGATCTTTCTAACAGTATCTGAACACCTCCCATGTATTTAAAAACCAAAATAATTCTTTTCCAGAACCTGCAGGAAGAGCAGCTTGATAGATATCTATGATTTGTTTGATCATAAGTGAGAGCAAAGATCAGCTTTTATGCTAATCAGGATTTCCTAGACTGTGAAGAGATTGTTTTTCAGATCAGCCTGATTTATTTTATTTAAGATCTTCACATCAGGATACCAGATACCTACAGCAAGCTGCAGCTATATTTTGTTCCCCTTTATAAAAAGTGGCAGAATCAACAGTGCTTTCAATACGGGTATCTCATTAATGAAGTAAAATACCTATGCAATAATATAAGTGTGTGTGTGTATATATATATATATATAAAATATTTGGTGGAGGATGTGTCTGCATTTATACATGGTACACTCACATGTAAAGAGCCTCACCTTCTTATCTCTTCCAGATATTTAGAACCTATTTGTGCATAAACTATTTAACTCTTCTGAACCTAATTTAAATTTGCTATCTCTCTGCAGAGAGCTCACAGCTTTATCTCTCTATTCCAGATCTGTCTCGTTCTGCTCAAAATAAAATTGGTCTGTCTTCCTAGCATTGCCTTGTGGTTGTCTGGCCATCAGCTCAAGCTGGACTAAAACAGAGCTTTTAATCTTTCTCTCCAAGCTACCTCCCTGTCATGTCCTTCTTCAATCACTATGGACAGCACTGCAATCCTGCTTGATACTTAGACTAGTAACTGGCTTATCATACTCGTCTTGTAATGCTTTCTGGGTCCTCACAGTCACATTATATCTAAATTCTGCAAGGCTAGGAGTTTGTTTACTTATTTAAATATCTTAGATATAGTCTCTCCAATCATGCCCACATAGCTAAAAGGCTCAACCAGAGACTGCTCATCTCGCATCTTGATTACTGCAACATCCTTTTTACTGGTGTTGCAAATGCATTTTGCTCTGTCCATATCCATCTAGAACATTGCTGCCAAGACTATTTTCCCAGATTGTTCTTTTAACTGTATCTTTGCAGGACAAATGCAGGCAGTGGAATTTAGTATGGGCAGGAATTCCCTTATATCTCATTTACACCAAGTAAATGAAGACACCCCATTTTATTTAGCACTACTTGACTTGCATCCTTCTCCTAACACACCCAGGACAGTTTGCATTCACTACCTTCACCTCTTGCTTCCTTCTACAGGCTGGCTTGTGGTGATTCACCCCTTGTACCTTCCAAATGAACATTCAAAGTGCTTTTCTTTGCTCTTTTTATACACAGGCAACATGGTCCAAGTGATTTCAGAGCTGCTCCTTTGTTCTGCTCAAATACCTAAACTGCCTTCATCTGTTCAAAAAAAATCATGTTGTTAGTGTATGATGCTGCCACTGATTGTAGTGACAAATATCACTTCCTGAGCATCTTCCTTCACTCTGTCTGAGGGTACCTCACCTCTTTCCTTAATACTGATTGTGTGCTCCTTGGGCCAAGGATTATGTCTGAGACATGGTTAATGGAGTAGAGTACCCACTTGTGACTGCTAAATATAACAAAAAAAAATACAATGTACCGGTATGTATGCTCCTATTTTGGTGTTCTGTGACTATGGATATTCAAAATATGCAATCCATCATCACATGTATGCCAAGTGTTAGCTTTATGCCCTATCCAAACCCAGCTGCTTCAGTAGTGTTTGCAGAATAATGCTTCAGCATTACATACATGTAAAAAAATGAACATTTTCAACATGTATTCTTAGGAGATTGTGCTTACAACTCATGGATAGAGTAGCCTAGAATAATAAAATGTGTGTATGGACAAGTGGAGAGAAATTTGAAGGGAAAAAAAACCCCTTGTCTCTACTAGTATGTGTAATAGTTCTCTATTTTATGATTTGCAGCACTGAATACAGTAATACCAATTGTTATGAATCTCAAGAAAACTTTCTTCCATTAAGGAGAGGAGAAAAGAGAGAACACTCAGATCTTTTGCCAGCATTCACTAACATCTTCAACTAATCTGTTCTGGGGAAAAATCCAAAATTAATACTGTCAAACTGAGCAGCAGATGTTGAAAAAGAATAAGGCACTGCAAGAAAACTGATGTGCCAATGAAAATTAGACAGACAGGAAATTCTCACTAAACAAAACCCAGCAGGTTACATAGACACACAAAAAAATTAGCTTAGATCATCTAGCCAGTCCATATTTGTATAACTATATTCACTCTATTATTATTATGGGATATTTTCTCTGTTTACTTGTTTATATGCATAGTTGTGTAGTAAAAAGAAATCTTCTACATGCTATTTTAACCTTCTGCAAAATGTCTTTTCTGTGTTCACTGGAGTCTCAGCCAGATTGGCTTCACCTTACTTGTGAGGCTTTCTAGCCTGTCTTCTAACTTGTCAGCACTCACTTCTCTTCAGCACTTATTTTTTGCCTTTGTATCTGAGTGTAGACAAAGAGGCTTCTATTGATAGTTTGAAAGAATGTGAAATAAATTTACATTTATCAGAGCACTGGGTTTCCATTTCTATCGACTAAGCCAAGAAACAGCTGAATTTAGAAGCAGGCTTGTTTGCCAGGGTGGCTGCAGTATCACTCTGGAAGTGGTTATGAACAGCATAAGCACTTTTAAGGTATAGAATTTGTGCTCTCCCTGGATTGTTCAGACAAGAGCCCAAATATTGGAACACTGTCTGCAGATTTGGAGATTCTTATGCTAGCTGTGGCTGTTGGGTCTCTCATTTAAGTTGTTCAAACAGATATGATTAGGTCAAATATTTTTGAGCCAAAAGGCTGATAAACAGTAATTTGAACCGCCCCCCACACCAAAAAAAATGAAAAGACTAATCTGTGTCCTTTAAGTCATCTGATGTTGCACCCAGCATTATTATTTCTATTTCCCTGGTTTGACTCATTTCTTTTGGAAACAATTCTCTTAGTTTCTTTTTGGCAAGCAGAATTCTGGCCTGAATGTGGATTTCTCTCTCACTCTTACTCACTCACACATACTTTGCTTCCTTTGCTCTTTTTCCAGCTTTTTAGCTGCTCCTGCCTCTGTCATACTTGCTACAAACACTGGGGGCTCATGTAGTCTGTAGACTAACTGTGTCTTGATACCTATGTGCTGACTCTATGACCACATTAACAAATAAAGGCATGTTAGCAGAGTATTTTGGTTTGTTTTCAGAGATGTGAAAAAGTACTGAAAAACGAGAAAATACAGTTCACCCTGTTTCTGTGTGCACGTGTGTGTTAGCACTGTAAGAGAAAGACTGGAACAGTGGTTAACATTACTGTGTTTGGACTGAAGAAATCCATTGCTCTATGTGAGCCAAGCAAGGCCCTTACAAGATGGCAAATCTTTCAGCTGAGATGGATTAGGATAGGGAAGCAGCAGTGTGCAGACTAATTATTGCACTGGAAAGTTTCTGAGGTTTCCTATCCTTGTTTAACTGATCTCCTGTTTTCTTGGGATATGTATGAGTATAGTTTATAGTGGTGCAGATTTTGATATGCCTTGCCAGAGATGGAGACAGGAATCCACATTATTGTGTACAGTTTTCCCTTGGAGGCTGCAGAATGGAAATTTTTCATCAGTGGGATGCCAGTAGGGACTGTGCCACTGCAGCACTAATTGCTTATCAGTGCAGCGGCACAGGGAGCTTTTCCTGGATACTGTGTCTTAAGTCCTTTACATATGTATTGTGCCAACAGCATCCTATTGTCTCTATTATCTGATAATTATCAAAGTTTCTCTTCAATACCAGAAGGTATTCCTCCATAGATTTAGCTCATGCCATTTTCTTCTTCCCAGGCCCATCACTCCATTCCATGCAATTTAGAACAACCCTTAGAGAAGGCTTAATATGAAAAGAAAGTAGAAATAACTAAAGAGAAGTTAATCTCTGTCTTTAGAGTGGAAGGGCTCCATAGAGGTAAGGAACAAGTAAGAACAAAACCCAGATCTCACTGGGATTCTAAGAAAGTTTCACTGGAACTCCAATTCTGGCTCTGGGAAGCAGCAAAGGCAAACATAGCAGGTTTTATTATAAAGCTGATACAGCTCAATGGATCTTATCAAAACAGAACAAAAAGTAACTGCATTTTTATTTGTATGAAGTGGAATCCCAACTTAGTTCTACTAATTTTTAAATATTGCAAAATTTTAGGCTCAGCTCTGAATTTTTCATTTGGATGAGCCTGGAACAGCAAGTGAAAAAAATGGATATAAATCCAAGGAACTGTGGAGCAGCCATAGATACCCACAGAGTAATGCAGAACAAAGTGGGTCATTCTGAAAACTCTTTGCCAGACAATCAGGCTATGAATATGCTATCACGCTTGAGAGTAGCAGGACAAGGGGATGGTATCAACACATTCTCTGTTCTTGATTGCAGGATGTTCTGCTGAATTGATTACAACCTGGTGGAGCTGCTGGGTAAGACAATGAATTTAGTGGGGTAGGGAGAATACCAGTGGAGGAGTGGCATAGTTTTTATGTATCCAGCTTCAAATATCATAACAGATTTGATTTTCCCAGTCTAAGATTCAGGCCACTGAATCCAGAACAGAGCTGACTGGAAAAGCATATATTTTGCTTAAAGTGTTGCTTTGTGTTAAGCATGTACTTAAGTATTTTCCCAAACTGGTACTTCTCTCAGGTTTTATTAGCACTCTTACAACCTAAATAAGATTGGAGAAAAGAAAGGAAGCAAAATTTCTCTGACGAATACATCAGCTAAATGTCTTTCTTTTTCCCTGAAGAAGGTTATAATGTAGTGTTTTTTTCTCAGATCTGCAGAGGAACTGAAGTGATACACGAGCACTTAGCAATAAACATTTTTAATGGAGACCCCTATCCCCAGCTTAATTTCTGCCCTCAGTCATATTTCATTAATCAATTCTAGTAATGTTCCGAGTGGTTTCATTGTACCCTGTGAACAATTTTTTTGTTTGGAATTACAGAAACGTGCCTTGAGTGTATTTTGAGACTCAGATTTAATAACAGGGGATCTAATATTGGTTTTAAATGGAAATTGTTTGCATAGGCATGCACACATCTGTGTTTTTCTGTGCACTAGTTTCCCATGCACTGAATAGCTTTGTTCCAGTCCGGCACTTGTGACTGTTACAATACTGAAAGATGATCAGAAATGGTACACACCGTAAGAATAGTGATTAACTGACTAGCATGCCTTTGCTTCACTGAAAGTTATATACAAGTTCCCCAGAAGCTGCATTTGGTGTTACTCACATGCAATTTCTACCAAGAATTCTTGGCAGAGTGAGTATTTGGTCTGTAACAGTATCTGTCAAATGATAGTATTGCTCTTTGTTTGGATGGTCTTAAATTTGGGCTTCTGAAGCCAATATTTATAGTTATAATTCCTTTTCTGAGCAAAATGCACCCATGGGCAAAGAGGCAAGTGGAACCTTAAACAGGCAAATGAGATCTGAGGGCTTAGGATGGGTTTTCTACTGGTAATATTTACTTTGAAAAGTTGTGTGGTTGAATTAGATTTTTGGTGAAATTTACTACTTCATTAACATGTGAGACAGATGTGCTGTTCCAACCCATTTCAAGCCATTTTTAGAGGGCCTACATGGGCCATTAGAGTTGCTGGGGAGTTCAGCCTCTAGGAATATCCTTTGCATGTTTTTTTTGCTTTCACCTACACCAAGCAAAGGCATTGGGCTGTGCATGGCTCCTAACTTTTAGCTGAGCTTCATTAAACAACAAGTGAAAATTACTTTGAAAAAATCTCTAAAAGGTGGTTCAGCACAGTATTTGAGTATTTTAAGAGTTTTTTCTCAAAGCATACTTCCAATGCAAGCCACAGCACAAAAATGCTTACAGGTACTTACTCAATGCTTGTGCTTGAAGAAAAGAATATGCTTCTGACATTCACAGATAATTCAACCAAAGTATTTCACATGCTGATGAGTTCCAGTATTTAAGGAAAGGCTAGGTGTTCTTGATTTTAAGTGTAGCCAAATTAAGGAAGAAAATTAATGTAAACTGGTCAACTTTCATTTTTAACACTTCATAAATTTGCAAGCAATAGACACACCTTTTTTGTTTGTTAGCTTTTTTAAATTGAGGTTGTTCCTTGGCAGGTGGGATCTGAAGGTTCCTATGTTTGTTCTTAAAGTTACTATCCATTAAACAATGTACTCTTACTGGGACACTTTCATACAGTCCTCCCAATTCCTGTTCACCAATACATACCAGGTCAACACACCCTTTGAGTGGGTCAGGAAAATATCATTGCCTTTCTTCTCCCACTGCATGATGACATGAGAGCAGACAAGGAGCACTGTACTGAAGCTGATGATCTTTCACAGGAGTATGGCCTTAGACCTTCTGCTTTCTATGTGAGTTAATAGAAACTTCTTCCTGTGGGTATCTGCCTTTTTATGTAAGAAGATTTTTTGTTATTATTCAGTAAAAAAACCAGACATTGGAAAGCTATCTCTACATCAATTACTACAGACTACTGCTTTTAAAAGTGATTAAATGAAAATATTGCATAGATAACTATTTTCTTTAATAGCAATACCTTACATTTATTAAGCATGTTTCCATCTACCAAACCTTTCTGTGACTTTTCTCAGCCTTATGTTTTCATCAAAAAGGACAATAGCCATAATATATGTGCCTCCATCATGCAGATAAATTGTTTATAACAAATTTTAAAACTATTTTTAAAATGATTGCACAATGAGAGTGCATAAATCATTGGAGTTTGGAGTATGACACTATACATATGCAAGATTTATAAAGGGTTTGTATTCCATGTTCATAAAATTAAAGAAAACATTCAATCACAGCAGCTTTACTACTATGAAGATAAAGTATGCTGTCTTGAGCAATACTGATAGTTGCACCTTTGTGCATAGACAAAGAGGATGAGATTAATCCATAGACATTTTGATAATACATAGCACGGACTGTTTTCCATGGAAGCAAATTCTATCATTTTGCATGACACATACAGAGAAAGACATGTGCATCCTGGGGGACCTAGGTAACACTTGCTCTCTCTTTATTGCTGTTGTGTTGGGGCAGCACCAGGAGCTGCCACTGAGAAAGGTTTGAGTATGTTTGTCCATGCTCAAGAAACCAGGGGGACAGGATGGATAGTTGCCACCCAGTCAGATACAGCCAGTCCTTTATATCTGATCCTGGATCTGGGTATCCAAGGCACCCTGATGGCTACTCACACAGACACAACAAGTATTTTACTGTAAGCTGTAAAAGCAGGAGTTAAACTATTCTCCACAAGCTCTGTGAATTTCAAAAGGTCTCTAATGTATCATTTTTGCAAGCAAATTTTGACATAGGGAAACATCTTCCAACAATAAAGATAAGCAAGCCCTAAAACTGGTTACCTGGGGTTGTTGTAGGGAATGGAACATCTGCTGCTTTCAAGTTCATGTTGGACAAATGACTATCAGGCATAGCAAAAAAAAGAGAAGGTCCTGTCATTTGACCTAGAGAAAGGATCGCTGAGTCTTTTGTAGCTTCTGTTCTGTGAGTTCTGGCCCAAGAAAGGCAAGCTGGGCTACACCAGCTTCCATTGATGGCCCATGTCCTCTCCCTTCCCTCTTCTTGTCTCCCAGCTCTGCTAAAAAAAAATCTGTCTTGTTGGACAGATGTGTTTGTACACATACACAAAAGAGGCAGAGAAGGATTTGGCCCCTCATGTTGTAAAACATGACTCAAGGAAGTTAAGGGGAAAGTAGCATACATAATGAAACGTATCATCAGAAGACAAAGCAAGTTAGTACTGCTTTGCTTGAAACTCTAGTCAGCAGAGCAGATCCAGAGAGTAGTTGCTGGTCTGCTGCCAGCAGTAAAATAGGCCCCAGCTGGGGTCACCTTTTCTACCCAGACCCAGAAGCACGTAGAAGAGGTTACCCTCTCCAGGAGTAGCAGGAATCACAGAGCATCTGCTCTCCCCCATGCCATATGGACCAGGGAAGTGCTAATGAAAGGCTGGAACTGGTGCATCAAGTGCTCCCGGCAGTGTCAGGTTGGTGAGGATGTCACCACAGCCTTTCCTTCATCTCATCAAAGCATCCTGGCTCTGTGCAGCACTGCCACCCCTCCCTCCTCTGCCCACTGTCTCAGCAAGACTGCGGACATCGGAACACGTAAGGAGTGGGCAGAGGAGTGCTTCTGTTACTATTTTAACTGCATAAAGCATGGCTGTGCTGCTAGGCAGAGATGTGATAGATAATAAGCTACCAGATCTCTGCTCGCTGGGTTATCAGGCATTCATTCCCCTGCTGCTCCAAAGCAGGCCCCAGCCTGACCCTGATCAGACTTACCTACCTCAGGGGAGATTTCCAGGCCCTCAGATGATGACAAGAGTGAAAAAATAAGCTGCAAGATGAAGGAGGTGAAACAGCCCTGAGAGGTGATACAGGCTCTCTGAGAGACTTGAAAACCTATTGCAAAGCACCCCTCTGCCCCCTCACCGTGACATGGAGTTCAGCCGGTGCCTCTCGGCTTTCCTCAGGCTGAGGCAGTATCTATGTTCATCCTGCAGCTGGGGTTAAACTATAGCAGTTGCTCTATCACCTCATGACCTCTCGCCAGCAGAGAAGGGGGGTTGGGAAAAAGAGAGAAGATCCATGTGTAGAAATGTAAACAGGTTTAATGAAACAACCAAACTGATGCCAATGTAAAGTATACAAAGTTATACTCAGTCCAGCAAATGTATGACAGTCACACTAAATGTGAAGTCTGTCCTCAAGAATAGAACGAAGACAAGCAAGGTGAGGAGGAGCACAAGCAGGAGGCTTCCTGTCCTCAGCAAACTTCCCTCTTTTTGCTGAGTGTGACCTTTATGGTCTGGGATACAGCTGTAGAGAGCTCAGATCTGACTCCAAACTGCTAATAGCCTGCAGACCATGGCAGGCCTGTGATTCTGCCCCAGTGAAAGCAGGACAGGTGGGTGCTGGGTTTGAAGGACAGACTTTGTCCCCTCTAGCTGTACACTGGAGGTGGGAAGGGCAAAACCTGCAGCCA
The DNA here is from genome assembly GCA_013399015.1 of Galbula dea. Classification (NCBI taxonomy): domain Eukaryota; kingdom Metazoa; phylum Chordata; class Aves; order Piciformes; family Galbulidae; genus Galbula; species Galbula dea. The sequence goes on along the minus strand of VWZX01003412.1, from coordinate 1,193,326 downwards.
CAGGCAACACCTGCTGCCTCAGCACTTCCTCTGGGCCCCGGTGGCAGTCTCTCGCTCTCTTTTGGAAGGTTCTCAGGGGCCCACAGGCAACATAACCAGGCCTGCAGGAAAGTGTGATGTGGTCCTGAGGTCCTGCAGCCAGCAACATGCTGTTCAACATGGAGGACACGTCTTCTCCTGGCCCTTTCTCCCTAGAGGTTCACAAGGCCTGAGGTGGCACACAGACCTCCCCTCCTCATCACCACCAGCAGGGCCAGCACTGTTCCTCCTGATCTGGTGGGGGAGGAATGAATTAAAACTGCCCTTCCCCCTGCCATAGCAGTGGGTCATGGAGGAACTCGCCCGGTTCAGTGGCCATGCTACATGGCAGCCTGTCCCTATGCCCCCAGCTCTGCATCTTGGCTCCGCAGCACAGGCAGCCTCAACCAGCAGCGACTGTGTCAGTTGTGTGTTTACCTGCAAGAGTTGGCTATCTGAGGACACCTAACATGAACAAATGAGGTGTTTTAAAAGTGGGAAGGGGAATCTGGGCCAAGGACACAATTAAAGCTCAGAAGTTTGTGAGAGATTCAGTGTATGAAGAACAAGCCAAATCTTAAGCAAAACAAACTGTGCATCTGTCCTCACACTGCCTTGTCACGTCTTCGGCAGCATCTGATGTGACAAAATACTGTGGAATAAGATGTCCTTGCAGCCTTTCCACCTGCACATTGAATATCCTTGGCATTTCACAAGTTCCAAATACCTCTAAATATTTAGGTGCTCACAGAGGATCCTTCTAGAAATGAGTTTCTGCTATCGTTGACACTACCTACCAAAGCGGAACGGGAAAACTCAAACTCGGCACAGGTAAAATTAAAGTTATTATCCTACCGGTTATGTTTCTCAGAATAAAGAGGAAGTGTGAATTGCAGCTAATTCCCTTTTTTTGCAGCTGTACCCTTGGCAATAAAAGTATCTGCTGACCATCAGTATAAAAATCTAGCCCTGTGAATCCAGGCTGAGATGTTTCAGGATTTTGTGCAAATTAAATGAATGTGATTCTCAGAAAGATGCTATTAACTCCATTCTATTCTTTGTGTTATGTACCTTCTAATTTTCCTAGTAAGTCTTTATATTATTTAGTGTGAACTCTGTTTCTTGCTATATTCTGAAATGGTGGCTACCATGCACCTAATCTAAACGTGGCTTTTGTCTGCCTCTTCTTATTTCTTGATGCCAGCTGTACTAGAATCTGTCATGTTTATTAACAATTTTTTTTATATAAATCTCTCTTTCTTGTCACTCCCACAGCAGGTTTCTTAGTAACAAAATCCAAGTGATTTTTTTCTTGATTAATAGTAAATACACAGACAGTTGAATACGTAGGAGATCAAGCTCCTACCAGTTTCAGGTTGAATTCAGAGAATAGTTTAGGCTAGAAACTGATTAGCATATGGAAAAGCTGAAATGTTTCAAAACAATTTTTTTGTGCTTTTTGGTTTGGGTTTTTATTGAAATTGACACAACTCAAAGTCTAAACAAAGCCTTAAACGACTGTAAAATATTTCATATCAGGGCTAGTGGAATGTTTCACAAGGACCACAAACAATTCTTCTCCCCACTCTCTTACCCAAAATGAGGTATCAATTTAACTGGGCCTTGTTTTGAGAGGAAGATGCCAAACATCTAACAAAAACAGAAAAGTCAGCTGCCCTTGTAAGTCCTGTTAAGCAGGTGTTGTGGCTAGGGAGGGGAGGAAGAGAGGGTCTGGTTTACACCTCAAAGTACCTGTTCAGTATTCCACTGTGTAGTGGGGTATTACCCAGAAACAGTTGACCTTGAATCACCCCTCTTCCACAGTGATTTCTCTCTGCCTTTCCAGCTATTTTTCCAAACCAGCACACAGCTCCTGTTCTTTCATTTGTACTACTGGTATCACGTTAATTTTGGTCAATTTTTTTATCAGTCTAACACACCTGCCTTAATTTCTGAGACATTGTTTGTTTAATAATACTGTGTTGCAAAATATGCTGTACTGGTTATCACCAGTTTTGTGTGCTTGAAGACAGTTACACTGGGGCAAAATCAGGATAAAATCAAACTAAGACTGTTAAATCAGTGCATGTTTTAGTCTTTCCCTCCAGGTAAAGATCCTTAGTGCTGTAATATGACTGAAATTCCTTAGAGTCCAGCTATGCAATTATTATGTTAAAGTATATTGAAGTCAGTGGAGTGATGCTGCTATGCTCTGGTAGAGGATCTGGTCCCCTTTTTGCCATCATTTGCTCTGCTGAACTGAGTAAATATGGCAATTTCTTGGACTGTCAGCGAGAAGGTCACTTTTACTCCTCAATCCCTACTTGTCCACTATGATTCAATCATCCAGTTCCAACTTTCCAACTTTTTCTCTTTAGGTTTGACTCTGTGGCCACTGAAGTTGAAAAAAAGGTCACCAGTACATGTGGAATATATATATGTGTGCATGGAAATAAGGGCACTGCTCTTTCTGCTGCCAGTAGAAAAAAAAAGGACACTGCTGTTGCTTCTGACTTCCTAGTGCAGGTGCCTGTGGCCCCTGTATAGTCCAATGAAAAGCTGCCTTCAGATCAAGACATAATTTGCAAACAAGACTGAACTTGATGTCTCTGTATGGAGAGCTACATTGTTTCTTCAAGGCTCCTTGTATTACATTCAGTTGCCTAAGTAAAAGTTTTCAGTGGTGTTTTATGAGCCCTAGGGAGAGTTCTTTGGCCTTCAACTCTCACTGCAGAAATGTTTGGATTTCCACTGGGTCTTGTACTGTATCTGGTAGCTACATCCAGATATTCTGAATACTTTATGATATTTAAATGGTACTTTTGTTTTGTGTTGGGGGGTGGGTGGTGTGTGTTTCCATGAGTATTAAGACATGCTTTTGCAGGTTTTGGTAAAATGTCCCCTCACCTGGATGTAAAATTCCTGTCATCTTCACAGGTGCCTACAATTACAAGAATTCTTGCCTCTGACTTCAAAGCCCATGCACCCTGCAGCTGTCCCACTCTCTCTGCCTTTCATATAGAGTTGCAGGATGCTTTGCAACCTACATCTGGCTAGCACAGAGGAGGAGAGTGGCAGGGTTAATCCTTTTCTTCCAATCCTTATTGAGCAATGAGGCCAATAAAAAAGATGTTGTTTACAGATACTCAAAGACACTGTAATTTACTAGATCTTGTAATAAATTTACATCCATCAGGAATTAGCCAGAAGCAAGTCTGGAGTTTTAGCAGTGGCTAATTTATAGCTTCACTCTTGGGAAAGGAACAGGACTTAAACATTCCCAATACTAAAGCATTTTTTTTAAATCCCTGGTAACAAAAAAATGAGCAGTTGCTTTAAGAAGCAGTCTGAAAGTAAAATTCCTTACTATAAGATCCCTCCTTTATATGACTGTCATCGTTAACAGAACTGACACAATTACCCAGCATGCCTCTGTGTGGGCTGTGCTTTTAAATTTGGCTGAGACAAACAGCTGTAGTTTTCACAGGGTTATGAGAAAGCTGGTTTCAATGCTGCTGCTCCTTTTTGGTAAGACTTTTTAGCTCTTGTGGTGAAATTTTCTATGTTTGGGGCAAAAGCCGGTCCCTTCTCATGTAGTATTCTTATAAAGACTTAGCATACCAGGTAGCAACTATTGAATGAGTTACAACTCTCTGTGGACTTTTTATAGGACAATTATATTATTAATGTGCTTTTAAAGTTTTGTTTTATAAAGCAGTTTTCTCTAGAATTATTATTTTTAATATTTTCTAGCAAATGCTGACTATGTATGGTGTGTTTTAATCTTGTGTGCTTTCAGTAGAAGACCTCAAATTGATCTGTTGACTAAAAAGTGGATTTAGTATCCATTTTGAAGCAGATGCTTATTCAACTCTGGGACAAGAACAGTAATGACTTAAGTTTGTTATCAGTTGATTGTTACTGAGTGGCTTAAGTGAAATAAGGTTTTGGAGTCTCAGTCAATTTTTCTGTGGGCTGCTTTCCCATGTAACAGTTGGCAGCCTTGCTGGCCTTTGCTAATGAAGCATTCAATGTAGCATAGAAAATCCATCTCCTAGGTCAGGTGTGAGGTATTTTGGCAAGATGGGGGCATGGAGTGGGGAGCTGTATTACTGTTGCTTGTATCTTATCTGTTATTTCTATGCCTGAAGTCCTTTAGCAATATCAAAGCATTACTTACAAAGGCTACATTAGCATATTTACAAATTGAAGAAACTCTGCATCTAGAATTGTTTTAGAAGTGTTATAAATGGTGATATATAAATAAGGAAGTACAGGAAGCCCAGCACAAGAATAAGATGCCCAGGTGATTTCAGTTCAATAGCAAGTACAACTAAAATAGGGGAGGGGGAATACTTTTTGAAGGTAGAAAGACAAAATTGGTTAAAAACAAATGCTAGATGTAAGCTGCTGTGAAACAGCACAGACCAAAGAAAATTGCTTTTATAGTTTTTTATTTATTTGGGTAGTTTATTGGTTTTATAATGAATAACACAGAAATACAAGGAAGAAAACAGCACCAAAGATCTGCAATGAAATACTGTGGAGATTTATAATGTTGTGGAAATGCACAAGTGCTAAAATACATTGTCCTATTTTGATTGGATGTTCCTGGCTACAGCATTGTTTATCTCCTTACATCTCATACCAATGGATTTAAATCTGCAGAGTATAAAAATGAGTGTGCATTTTGCTTGAGCATACTTGCAATCCATCTTGTAAAATAAAAACCCCACCATCTTAGCTGCAGGAATACTCAACAGTGGTGTTAATTTTCAGAAGTCTCTAGTGGAACATCATTTTCTCTTCTCACAAATAACCTATAGAAACACATGCATCCTGTGCTGGTTTGGTGTTGAATGTGCTATAGTTACACATTATTTAACATTCTGGCAAGTTTGGGCTTCATGAACAATTCATCTTCTGTGTGTTTCTGCCCTTGTGATTAATGAAGGTTATCGGCCTATGATTGCGGAGTACGTTGGGTTCTCTCCCTTACCTAATCTTGGTCAAATACATTTTGGTCTAGGCTTTCCATTGAGCTAATTTTTCTCACAGGTTCTGAATAATGTCTTCATGTTACATATTGATATGCCAGTGTCCATGGGGAAGCTGCAAAGCTTACTGGTGCTGTCATACCCTGTATTTATTGTCAAGAATTCGAGTAAGGCAAAATGCCTGGGGTCAAAGTGGCTACAGCTTTTAGTTTGTATTTACAGGGATTTTACTAGCTTTTCTGATTTATTGAAACTTGTGATCTGTTTGACAAACGAAGACATACTGGAACCATACAACAAGTATCTTTATTCATTTTCATCATGAACCTTTCCTGTTAAGTTTTGCATAATATTCCGTTGTTCAACTACTCCCCAACTTCCATAGATGAAAATAATTAGTGCTTTAAGACTAACCTCCTTAGGCTGCTTTTTAATGGACTATGAGAAGTATATTTGCCTAACTCTCACAGCTCAGAATTTTTGAAGGATTAGTCAAAATAAAATAGACTATGCCTGTAGAAAATAACATCTACAGCGAGTACTTCCTAACATGTAAAGAATGATCATGCTGTGGGGCTCTTTTTTGAAGTGCAAATGTAGTTTTTTGGGCTTTTTTTTTGGCTCTATGTGTGATTGGGTTTTTTGGCTCCCTTTGGTAGTGTTCCCCAGTTACCTCCGTCCCAACATGTTTGCTGCTGTGTAGGAGATTTCCATGAGATTGTTGTGTAGGCTTCTGCACTTCTAGAACAAAATAAACTGGAGCTAAAGTGTAAAAATAGTGTGAGCCCAGTTAGGACAAACTTCAGCTAAGGTTTGTTGGTTAGATGGTAGGAGACATGTCCAGCTTGTACCTCTCTGGACTGAGCTTGCGCATCTCGCTTAAAATGGATGAAATCACATTAATCTGTGCATATGGAGAATGAGGCCTGGGCTTTACCTTCACAGCTTCATAAGTCTTGAGTTGGACTGTCTTCCTGTGTGAGTTGGCTGCAGATAACAAGGATGAGTTCATCTTGATATCATTAGTTGTCAGTGTCACTTTCCAGAGTGCTAAAGTGATAAAAAGTGATCTAGTGACCATTGCATGCAATACAGTGACCATGTGAAGCATTAGTGTTTTGCTGCTGCATGTTTTTGCTTTCCATTTCTTGTTTTCTATCCACACAACACACACACTAAAAAATCCAGTGGATTAAAAATAGGTAAAAATGCATGCATCTGCAGAAGCAGCTGTTAGGAAGATGGGAGTTGCAGCCTTTTCATTTAAAAGTAAATTTTTACTTTTTGAACAGTTAAAAAAATAGTAATAATCTCATGCCCTTGTGTGAGATGATGTTCAGAGCAGCATAGGCTGTTCTAATGGCTGATTTCAATAATAAAAGACAACAGGGGACTAAAAGGTGCAGTGCTGGAAGCTGGGAAACACATTCCTTTCCCCAGAGGGTGTACTTAGCTTAGTGCCTTTGATCACTTGAGAAGTATCATTAAAGTACAAAATGGCAGGCACTAGGGAACATTACAGCAATTATAATGTGATAGTTTTTTAAAAAAAAAAGAAAAATCAAAAGAAGTTTGAACTTATTTGGGCGTTCTCTCCTGTGAAGGACTGATCGCAGCTGAAGGATAAGATGCTTTAATAGATAAGATATAGAAGCTCTAGTGGGACTGTTCTTCAGATATTGACTCCCAAGTTAGCTGTGGTACAGAACAGTCTGTACAGAACAGACTATATTTACAAGTTCAATAAATCTAATCTGTGTATGCACTTTATCATTACTTACTGTTTGTACTGCAGTAACACCTGCACGCCCTCGTTACTAAAGTAGATCTTGCTGTGCTAAGAACTATACAAACACGGAACAAAAACAAGCAGGCTGTGAAACAAGAAAAGGCCAAGAAAACCTTTAGACAAGGAGGTAGCAACATAGTTTTTGGCACTTGGAAAATCAAAGTACTTGTCTAATACCTGACAAATTGCTGTACAAATATTATTGTAGCTTATTATGTATTGCTAAGGAGTGGGTTTGTATTTTTATTTCTTGGCTCTTAAAGAACAGAGGAATTTAAATAAGTGTTTTGTAATTTTTTTTTTTGAGTAGCACCTTGGCAAATACAGAGCCTGACTTTGCTTTATTGTGACCTCAAAGAAACGGATTTTCAGTCAGATGAACAGCTGTTGGTTGGGGCAGCAGGCCAGATAAGTTAACATTTGTATACATTGCTGCTGCGTCCAAAGCCTAGGGCATAAAGCTGACAGCAAAGACAATTTCTTTCTCCTTCTCTAGAGGGAAAATAACTGATAAATCATGCCAATCTAGCAGCTAGGGATATATGTATGTTTGTAGGTGTGAAGAGGAACATGAGTTAGAGATTTTCACACAACTTCAAGCTTTAGCTTCGTTGTTCTAAAAACATATCGTATGGTGTTAGGTAAAAAGGCTAGGCCGCTGACAAAGCAAAATGCAAGAATTTATTGTAAAACAAGAAGGCTGCAGGTTCAGAGGTGTCATGTGCTTTGTGTAAACTGTCTGCACAAAACTGGCACAAGTACCTGACTTATGCTGCAGTCTTGTATCACCTGTGTTGTCTTCATCTGTACTGCACAAAATCCAATAATAAGCACAGCTTTTAATATAATGCCTTTAGTGCCTTGTCACAAGCTGCATTGACTGTGTTCATGTGCAACACCCTTAACATAAAATACAGCAGGTAAAAAGAGAACTAAGCTAACTGGGGTATGGGGAGGGGTTGTTAAAGTTCCACTTGAACACATATAGAAAAAATCTGTTTGTAATGTAGCAAAAGAATTTTAAAGGAGCCATCTTCTTATCAACCAAACCAGCCAGAACTCATAGCCTTGGCATTTTTATTTTCTGCTCATTTTCTTTTGTTCATATTGGATATGTTGCCTATTTTCCTCTAGTTCATAGATCTTCTGCTGGGATAGGAGCTTGGAGAGCAGCAAGCACAGCCCATTTTCAGAAATGGTGATTATAAGGAAAAAGGAAAATGTAATGAAATGATTCAGATGCCCCAGATTTTGCAAGTTATTCTGTCAAACACAAGTTAGAATTGTTTCTCCTTTTATTGGCATTCCACCCTGCCTCTTTTTTTTTTTTTTTTGCAGTCTCTTAAAAGTTCTAGGATTGGTAGCATATATATCTGCTTACCACTTATCTTCTGGTTTTCTTTACCTGACTGCGAAGCCTTCCTGCTGTAGAAACAACATTTTGTAGGGAAGAGTAGGAATCTCTGAGTAGTGGTACTCCCTTTGTCTGGGTGAAAGGCCAGAGGGGTATGTAGTCACTTTGTGCTGAATTTAAGGACTATTCCCATAAATTTATTCCTATAAATTTGAAGAGTATGTTTTATTGAACAGAAGAAAAGTGGGAGGAGATCATTAGTTATTGAGTTATCACACGCATCTTATAAGCACCTAATAAAGGAGAAAGAAACTACTGTATTTTCCAAAGCAACAGGCTTTCCAAACTTCTGTTGTAATGACAAGTCACTTGATTCTCCAAGTTTTGTTTCTGTGTTCTGTAAATGGAATACAATTCCTTTATTTTTTGTAGTGTGTACCCCAGGTTGTCAGCATCTCTTATTTATTCTTGTATTTATTCCCATTACCCTCAACTTTTTGTCTTTTGCCTTTTACATATGAACTCTGAGATCCAGAGAGGTCCTTAAACACTCAACTTCTGTTTTGATGTTTAACTTGCCATACGTTCCAATGGGCAATTAATTGCCTCTGTGTTTTTGTGGGCCTGGTACAAAATGATTTGCCCAAGCTAATATAAGAAAATATACTGAGCTATTTCTCCAAGCCATTGTCTCCTAACTGAAGGACCAGATCACACTTCAGTACTCACAGTATTATAGTAAGTCTTAATTCATTAATAGTTTTGAAAGATCTTGTCAACTTTCTTAGAGACAGAGCGTTATGAGTACAAAATGTTATTTTATTCATGAACATTGAACACCTTTTGCACTTTGTTGTTTGGTTTTTTTTTTTTAATAGAGACAGAATGTAATAGGAAGCAAAGTTGGACATCTACAGTTTCAGGATTTCAAAGTAATTAGGGAAAGGAAAAGAGATTGTAATTAAACGTGGAATCTTTCACGTGATAGAGGGGATTGGTGAAACTAGACTGAGTACAAAGGTAAATAAAAGCCATATTGCAGTGTTGCCCATACAAAAAATCCAGATTATTTCAGTCTGGAGTATTTCAGAGACTACAGGAAAAGCTGGCAAAACCGGAGGTTATAGAAGAATAGGAACCAATAACAAACATTCATAATCTCTGGAAGCTGGAGAAGGCATAATTCTGAATCTCAGGAAAGATGTTTTTCTTCAGCGCTTCCTACTCCTAGATAGTTTGCCATAACCTGTGCTTTGAAAACAGTTTCAGTCTTTCTGAAAACAATGAATGCCCTCTGTAATACAAAATGGGACAGTAACAGCCATATAAGCCCAGGGTATAGTGAGCTGATGCCCTTTCTGAGCCATGGCAGGCTACAGTGTGAAGAATTCATGGGAAAAATATCATAAATACAATTGATGTTACCTTGATTCATTGCAGATACTCTGGTTTGTTTCTTTTTAAATTTAATGTGTTATTCTTCAGTATATAGAGTTGTGTGATGCAGGCTGCTGCAATTCTCATTTGGAGTACATCAACACTGTCTGATTTCATGTGGGAATGCTCATTTGCAGTAATGGAAGATAGGGACTTCACTGTGCAGAGATGAAACTGTGGGAATGATATTCAACCCTGCAGTAATATTTTTCAACACATTACATTTTGGGAGCCATCAAAACAGTGAACAGTCAGAGAGAAAAGCCAGTTAGAAAAATGAGATTCAGGTATGGCTGCCCTCACCTCACACCCTAGCATTGGCTCGTTCCTGTCCACTACTCTAAGGAAAACTGAATGACTTCAAGGTCACTTTAGTACATGCAATATACAGATTCCAGATTAAATGCTGGATGGCAGTTTCAATCACATTGGCGAATGTACCAATCTGCCAATTGTGCCTTGTCTTCTTCCAAGTCTGGTGTCATTGAGAACAGTTTAGCTTCATTTATTAAAGGCTTTGAAATAGACTGCTGTTTGCTTCCAAAATTCTAGCAATTGCATGGAGCGAGCTTCATGCCTGTGCTTGCCTTTTGGATTCACTTATGCCAGCAAAGTTGAAGTTAATGTTGCCAACAACATCCTGACATAAAAAGTAATGGCAACACTACTTCACTACTTTTGGTAATTTAAACTTGATTGAATGTCTATAACTCCCTGTATCACTAATCACAGAACAAATATGTTCTTGGTATCACATGTTGAGTTATGGCTGCTTTGACTAATAGCCATAATAGCAAAAAGAATTTTGAATGTGAAATGCTTGTGGTGGGACCTCTGCCAACATACCAAATTGAGCGGGAGGTCTGAGTGGAGTGTAAACTGGTGTTCCATATGCTCAAGAGAGTTTTGGAATCAGCCCAGCCTACATATGTTTCTGTTGGCAAGCTCTCGAATGGAAAGGAAGATATTGTCCTCACCCTACCTAACATAGCTCCCACTCATTTGAAATGCTCATTTGCAAATGTAAAGTGTGCAACTGTAAGAATGATAATGGCATAAACCACATCTTGCTACAACTGGAAAGGAGAAACAAATAAAAAAAAAAGTCAGTGAATAGATTTTTAATCCAGAAAAGGTCTTGATGGTAAGACACTGGTAATAAAAAGCATTTGAGATGTTCTAGCCATGATCTGTAGAGTTGCAGAATAACTTTTGCTGTTGTACTAAGATGTACAGACTTCCCTAGACAATCCATGAAACTGCAGTTTGCTGGAAGATAATCTGGTGACCAAAACACATGAAACAGTGTCATCTTCCCCTGCTTATCTGTGATTGCAATGATAAAGCTATTGTACAAAATGGTTCAAATTAAGATGGGAAAGAAGATGAAAAAATACAGGGAGGATTTTAAGCATGTAACAAGGAAAAGGGAAAGAATCCCTGGATGGAGAGATTTGGAGAGATGAAAAAGCAGAGTTGTGAATAGGGGAAGAAATGGTGGATCAAGCTTATTAAGCAAACAGGTTCTCCACTGGACTGCCAAAATTTGTCATCTATGTCATGAAACAGGTGTAACTGTTCTGTCCTCCTCCTTTTTGAAATTAATTCTCATGTCTCCCAACATGATTCTTCCTTTTTTCAATTATCACATTATTCTTTATTGATGATTTGGATGAGGGGATAGAGTGCACACTTAGTAAATTTGCAGACAACACGAAGCTCAGTGAAAGTGTCTCTCTGCTTGAGGGCAGGGAGGCTCTGCAGAGGAACCTAGACAGGCTCGATTGAAGGGCAAAGGTCAATTGTATGAGTTTTGATAAGGTCGAATGTCGGATCCTGCATTTTGGTTACAACCCCTGGCAGTGCTGCAGGCTTAGGGAGGAGTGGCTGGAGAGCTGCCCAGCAGAGAAGGACCTGGGGGTGTTGATTGACAGCTAGCTGAACATGAGCCAGCAATGTGCCCAGGTGGCCAAGAAGGCCAAGGGCATCCTGGCCTCTATCAGGAATAGTGCGGCCAGCAGGACTAGGGAGTTGATCTTGCCCCTGTACTTGGCAGTGGATGTTTTGAGAAGAGAACCCAATAGAGGGCAACTCCAATTATGAAAGGACTTCAAACACTGTTATCACTGCAGATCTAGAGAAACTTAAATGTTTTACATATCTTCAAAACTCATTTGACTCTCTAGATCAGTTTCTTGGGCATCACAGTAACTCAGCTAAGTATTGTTGCAGCTCTCCAGTGAAATGCAGTTATCACCATAGCCTTAGTGCTAATGTAAGGCACAAAAAGATCAGAGAGGTCTGGAAATCTTAAGTATCCTTAAGACTTGGTTGGTGTGGGGAGTAGACTGATCCTTCTGTCACCCTGCAAACACTGTCTAGTCTAACTGATATGAACAGTTGTGCTTGAGTGACTCAGTAATAACATTAAATGTGTCTCATTTGTGTTCATGCCATTGGGCCGGGTGTGGCATATTGTGCAAGCCCCCTTCAAAAGCACTTGAATTTCCTTTTAGCTGGAATGAAATGATGAAAGCTGCATTTGCTTGAAACAACTTAAAAATAATTTGACTGGTTTTTGTGTGGAAAAATAGCCTGTTCATTTTTTTCCTAGGAAGAATTTGGTTTTTCTATTTATCTCCTTCCCCTCCCCACCAGTGGATTGGAATAAAAAAAATAGTTGGTGTAATTACAATGGCTCAGAGAAAGCAGAGACCTCCTTCTATGAGTTTACTGCAATCAGCAGTGAATCCAGCTTTGAAGCATCCCAGTACCATTGCTGTTGATTTGTTTGAATTTTTTTTTCCATACTTCTAACATTTAGTAGTTGACGTCTTGGGTTCTTCAGACTGGCCTCTTAATGATAAATGGGAGTGTGTATATGCATGCGCACGTGCACACATAGGCACTTATACACAAAGTCTTCCTACTCACCAATGCCTCTTCCCTCTTATTACTTTGCCCTTGTTTATCCTTTTCTTCAGAAAGCAAAAATGAAACCATTTGGAGCTTCATAACTCTTCTTTTCTACTCAGAAGCAGAAGGCTTTGGCCTGCTGTTCCTGCTCCTGACGACTGCCTGAGATTTCCCATTCTGGGAGTGAGACATGCAAACATATGTCGCACAAAACCGGCATAAATACCATATGCAAAAGGTTTCTTCTGTGTGGATGGCAAGTACAAAACCCAGCTTCTAGCACCAGAAGACACCACCTCAGTCCTCTGGAAATTCTAAGAAAGAAAAATTTCACCAAGTGAGGGTAGCATCCAATAAAATGCAACTGCCAGATTTGCATCCTGAGTAGGACTGAGGGATTCCTGTGGAGTTTGGGGGTTTTCAAACCTCCTGAACCATTGCTAAATTTCACAGGATCTGCAAAAGCAGATCAAATCCATGCTATATTTTTCTTCGTCATTCCCTGAACTTATAAACCCTTGTGGTTTCCAAGGAGAATTCAATGTAAAAGGAAAAAGCACTAGCTAATGGGAGAGCTGCATTGAATTCGGATGGAAGGGCAAACAAAAAAAAAGGCTGGCATGAGTTTATGGCCTATGTATACATGGGATTTATACTGACAAGCAGACTTATCCCTGCTGGCATGAATCCCAGAAAACACAGTGGCTGGCAAGTCTGCCCAGAAATGGATTGCACCAATAGTGTGAAATGCCTGTTCCCCCATCTCCTGGGGAGAGCTCAAAACATGATAACTGCTGAGTAATGGGATTTGGCTGGAGCAATTAAAAATGATGCCCTCCCAAGGGAGAGGGATGGGGATATTTGCAACAGCAGATTTAAGCTGTTGAATCTTTTTCTTGATTTGAAAGTTTTCTTCACTCTTCCTTGCCATCTTTCTATGCTATCTCTGGGCAACTTTCATCCTATCTGCTCATTGAAAATCTGTTTCCACACTTCATTTTTTTCTTTTCTTTTTGGTATACCAAGTCATAGGCTCTCCTAACCCTAACGATCAGCAACAGAAAACCTCAAACAAAAAACATGGAAGAAACAAAAAACAAGCACCCCCAAAACGAACAAGCAAACAAAACTGAAAAAACCAAACCCCAGAAACAAATCGAAAACCCCACAAAAACACAAAACACCAAAGAACCTAACACCCTGAGAAATCAACAGGGAACTTGATGCCTGGACTAAACACTGTAATGGTTGCTAAGAGAAGTGATGTCATGCTATCTGAGGCTCTCCCTTTGAATAAATCCCTAAATTCATAAGACTTGTTTGAAAAATATATTCCACTGGCAAGAAGGCAGCACTAGCTTCCCTCTCCTAGCACTTGGGTGTGATTTTTCTCAATCTCTAATTTTGTCACTTTCTATAAAAGTACAGTAACCAGACTAGCTCCTTATCAGAGGTGAATTTTACAGTGCCACTGATCCTCTTCAGCATGAACTGAGGATCAAGCTGCTTAGGTGTGTAGCTGGGACTTAGAAGATTTTAGTAAAAGAGGAAGTTCTTGCAGCTAACACTTTCTCCTTCCCTCACAGTCTTTCCACCAACACAGCTATTACATCTCAAGTACTTTTTCATTAAATACCATGTTGTTATTTCCTCTTCTTAGACTGAAGAAAAATAGTAGGAGGTCTGTTATCTTTGTTGCTAGATATTCAGTACTCAGTGATATTTCCAAGTTCAGCAGGTACCAAGAAGGTACAATTCTTTCAGAATTTGGACAGCTTGAAAATCTGCTGCCCTCTGTCAAGCATGGCACTGTGTGTATTATTTTTCTTGCTGTCTTCTGTTTCAGACCTATCACAGCTGCCTGCTCCTCTGCAACCATGTGAAGCAACTAAGGGTTAGATATTGCAAAGGTGACAATTATCTTTATTTACGAGCTTCCAAGTCAGACCACAGATGATATTTATTTGTAAGATATTAAAAAAAAGATCTCAGAATAGAGGAAGAGAATGAAAAGTAAATTAATCTAATCTCAAATGCATAGAGACCTTGCTATCAAGGGGTGGTCCATGGAATGAAAAATAATATGGTGGGGAGGGAGCTGCTAACACTACCTAGGCTGTGCTCCAGGTTCAGCTCCTTTCACATGGTGCATGCATACAGGTCTTCCAGCAGCATTATGTGAACTTTAAATCTAAGTCTAGTCCTGTGTACTTGGAAAATGCTGGAGTTTTGTGTTTTCTCACCTATCTGCTTTTTTGCTACTGCTAGAACTTAGTAATCTCTAAGAGAAAATAAGTTATTTGTGAGCTTTGTGCATGCTGAAGTGAAAAGAATCTGCATGCAGAAAGAGCCTGAGAGTAGGTATTTTCAGAAGAGGTAAACTGTTTCTATCAGTCAGTGAAAGCCATTCTCAATCTCATTTTAGGTGATTACAGGAGACCTTAAACCATGATGAAAGTTCCCTACTTCCTAGGAATATTCATTTTGCTTACAAGCTTTTATAGTAAGGGTCAAGTAAAGAAATTGCAAAGAGCTTTATTATTACTCTATTATTTCTGCATTGCTTTTTTAAATCCACATATCATTATAGCTCTTGATTTTTTTCTTTTTTTTCTGAACTGATCTGCATCTTAAATTTCTTTTCACCTTTTTGTTTGTTTTCTTAAATGATGTGCTGTATTTGACAACTGCTTTAGTCACCTATGGATTCTTTTGCCTGAATTGGATGACTTCTGTCTCTTCAAATTTCTACTGTGATTCAGTTTGCTTCCAGGGACCACTGCTCATAAAGTTCTTTCTCTGGTGAATTTTGAAGTGAGCAAAATAATCTGAATCTAGTGAACAAACAAATAAAAGGTCAATTTATGTATTTAATAATTTCTCCTATGAGAGATTATTCCTGGCTGTATGGAGATGAATGACAACATCCATGAAACTGTATTCCTCTGTAATTAGGGTAACTTCTCCAAAAATGGTGATTAAACAATAACTTTGTTGGCACTGACCTTTTTCTATTTAGTAATGCTGTCAGGGAATATCTGGAAGAACTTGGCCTGATAACTGGGTGTTCCATAGATGCTGAGTGTCATCTAGACCTGTGAAGATACCAGAGGGAAGAGCTTCCTTGTTCCATTAGATTTTTATCAAGTTTTCAGATGCTTTTATGCCCTTTTTGCCTGAGTTCTGTTTTTCAAAAATCATACAGTTCTTTATTTTGCTATCACTAGTTCAAAATTTATTCCATCATAGACCTTGATGGTTGGGATGAGGTACAATTTAGGTTTGCTGGTGAACTCAGATTAAGAAATTGTGAGACTTGAAGGGAAAATTGCTATATAAAGTGAAGATAGGTGTTCCCACAGGGTAGGCTATTGGCCTCTAACCAATGTGCAAGTATCCTTCAGGAAATCAAACTAACAAAGCACTGGAAAAGAGGAAGGCTTGGTTTTGTCTGGGGAATTCTTTTTCTTTCTCTATTCTTTCCCAGGGAAGTTGTGGAATGACTGTCCCTGGAAGTGTTCAAAAAATGTGGGGACATGGCTTAGTGGTGAACATGGTAGTGTTAGGTTAGCAGTTGGACTCATTGATGTCAGAGGTCTTTTCCAACCATAACAATTCTATGATTCTTCTTTTTCTGTACACTCATTTGGTGGGAACAGTAATGTTTTCCAAAAGGACTGCTTTGATTTGTGTAGCTACAAGTTACTGCGTGACCCAATCATTGTTATGAAGCTGATACAGTAAAATTATGACACAAGCTTAGCTACGTGTGCTGCTTTCTATTTGGCCTTAGTTTTGAGGCAGTTTCTACTATAAATCCTTGCCTTTATAACAAGTAACAGTCCTTGATGTTCCAGCTGTTGAATCTTTAGTCTTCTCTAAATTATTTTGCTCCCTGTGTTAGAATCTAGACTACATAATGTTCATAGTATTATCACAGTATCATAGTATTGTCTGAGCTGGAAGGGACCCACTAGGATCATAGGATTGTTAGAGTTGTAAGGGACCTCCATCAAGTCCGGCCTTAAACCCATGGAGGACACCCCAAGAATCACACCATCCACCTGACAGCATTAACTAAACACTTCTTGAACTCTGTCAGGCATGGTGCTGAGACAACTTCCCTGGGGAGGCTGTTCCAGATCCCAACCACCCTCTAAGTGAAGAACCTTTTCCTAATCTCCAGCCTGAACCTCCCTTGACTCAACTTCATCCTGTTTCTTCTATCCACCAGATTTAGAAGATCAGTTCCTGCCCCTCTACTATCCCCTGTGAGGATGCTAAAGACAGCTATGAGGTCTCCTCTCAGTCTCCTCTTCTGGAGGCTAAATAAACCAAGTGGCCTCATAAGGTTTTCCCTCCAGACCCTTCACCATCTTTATAGCCCTCCTCTGGACACTCTTCAACAGCTTAATATCCTTTCTAAATTGTGGAGCCCAGAACTGCACACAATACTCGAGGTGCACAGTAGAGTGGGACAATCACCTCCCTCGGGCAGCTGGCAATGCTGTTCCTGATGCACCCCAGGACACTGTTGGCCCTCCTGGCTGCCAGAGCACACTGCTGACTCATACTCAGCTTACTGTAGACAAGGACCTCCAGGTCCCTCTCTGCGCTGCTGCTCTCCAGCCTCTTGCTCCCCAGTCTATACACGTGTCTGGGGTTGCCCCATCCCAAGCACAGAACCTGGCACTTGCTCTTGTTAAATCTCATTCCACTGGTGATTGCCCAGGGCTCTAATTTGTCAAGGTCTCTCTGTAGGGCCTCACTGCCCTCGAAGGAGTTGACAGCTCCTCCCAGTTTAGTGTCATCAGTGAATCTGCTAACTATCCTCTCAAGTCCTGTGTCCAGGTCATTTATGAAACTGTTCAAGCTGCTTCTCTTAATAGCAGCATTCATAGGAGATGTATTTATTTCTCTTTAAACTTATGGATGAGTTTACCTTTGTCAGAGTAGGATTGCACAACATTTACCTCCTCAAGAACATTAGTCTAATTTTCCATCACATTATGTTTTACACTTACTGTGACTAAGAGGTGGCAAGAATAAAATCATATTGTTAAGCAGAACACAAATACAGAGTAGCGGATGGTCCTTGCCCCAGTGACATTTCTGTGTGCTATATGGCTTATTTACAGCTAGCTCAGTATCAGCACTGAAAAGCATTCATGCCTCAGGATATCTTGGAAGGGGAAATGATTACCACCCATATTGGCTCTATTAGGCTATATTTTCTAAAGAAAACTTCCTTTTATCAGGCTTGAATAGCTTAGCTGCCAATATAAATTACCTTCCAGAGAATTTCTTCCTATATTCTACAGACTACAGATGGGGTAAGATTAAGGTATATTTGTTTCTCTATTGCTTCAAAGTATTCTGTGTCTGAATTCAAAGTAAGTCTTTTGTGGTAGGATTTCTACTATCATCAGTGTTGATTCCTTTAGTGCTCTGTGCATGGTTCAGCATATATTAGGGAGTTATGAGGGGTTTTATTTGTTTGTTTATTAATAGATACCCTGAATTGCTCCAGCAATTCTTTCACTTAATAGGTAATAGTTTGTCATACAAGATTACCAAAGGGAACTAGGCACTAGAGGGTTGATCAGGGCCTTTTCAGAGATGAGTCAGAGATACTTTCCCAACAAACCATATCTAGATTCAAATTTGTTTGCTTTTGAATCCTATTTAATTTCATTTTTGATTCTTTTTCTTATGTATATAAGTCTCTACATCCATGTTTTAATTGGTGCTATCTCTTTTGCTTTTGAAAAAATGTTTTGGTGTGTTGGGGTGTTTTTTTGTTTCTCCTGGAATCACTATTTAGCCATTAGTGTCTCCAAGAAAACAAAATCTGAATCTTTTCCTATTTCTATAAATAGCATTTGTCTCCCAGTATGAATGATGTTCAGAAACTTTTGAAAGTTAGGAAATGATAGTTTATTTGAATACATTCCACACATAAAATAAAAGGCATATTTAATGCCTTCTCTTTATTTTCTTGATGTTAGTGGTAGTTTTACTATTAATCTCTAGAGAAGCAGATTTGGGTAGCAGATTATGCTAGACAATAGAACAGATGACAAGACTGTCATGGAATCATTGCTCAGTTTAACTGTCCAATGAGAAAATACCTCTGAAAAGTCTGAAGTGATTTTTGTTGTGGTGGGTTTTTTATTTTGGTGGTGGTTTTGTTTGTTTGCCTTTTAATAAAGGTCATTGTGATTAAAGCTGGGCTATTGGTGCATTATTGCATATCCTGGCACCGCTGAGCAAATAGGCTGACACAGCACAACTCCCTGCTGACCTCCCAGCCACGGCTGATTGACTTTGCAAGGATTTTTCATTTCAGAAACATTTGCAATTTCCTGAAATGACTCCAAAGAATCACATCATCTTATTTTGTATTCGTGTTTGCTTGCATCAGTTATTTTGGGGGTAGGAGAGGAGAGAATGAAATTGTTTCATATAAATAAGTTGGACGTATTTCATAACAGGCAATGTTCTAACCAGAGCACTAGTTTCTCTCTGCCCACCTGTACTGAAATAAGATCTCTTTGTGCTAGGATGTCACAGGTTATCCATAATCCCACTAATTTTAATTTGAATAAACTCCACCTGTAAAAGGTGTATTCAATGCCTCCTCTTACTTTCTTGAAGTTAGTGGTAGATTTACTATTGATCTCAAATGGAGCAGCAGCAAGGATCTTGGAGCTCTAGTAGTAAAATATCTCTTCTGGTGAGGGGCCCAAAACTTAAAGAATTCCATGGGGTTATTGTGGCCAAAGTGCAGGACCTGGTACCTGGCTTTGTTGAACCTCATCCCACTGACCTCAGCCCATTAATCTTGTCTGTCCAGATCCCTCTGTAAAGCCTTCCTACCCTCAAGCAGGTCAACATTTCCAACCAACCTGATGTCATCTGCAAACTTATTGAGGGTGCACTCAACCCCCTCTTCCAGATCATCAGTTCATTCCATAGCTGTCTCTAAGTGAAAGTTTCCAGAGGGGATTCTGAAGCATAAGAAAATGCATGTGTGATTTTTCTTTATAGGGTAAATTTTGCTCTCTCCATCTTCTGCTCTCTCCATTGATTCTAATTGTTTTCCAAGTTATGGTTTTGTCCCATGCCATGCCTATCATCTGATTGGTCGGTTTGATTAAGGTATATTGAAAGAAAACCCAACATCACTGTTTCAAGGGCTAAGAGACTCAAATAGAAGTTGGTTCATCCTTCTACCTCAGGTAATGGTTTGTTCTACTTTCCCTCAATAGTGCCACAAACATAATCCTGGAAGAATTGCATACATCAGATGGAAAACAACATGAGAGAGCATGATTGGGAAAGGACTTTTTTCTTCTCCCTAAGGACTCTAAAAAATGAGGCATCCTTGAGAATGCTTTCTCCAGTTCATCAGTAAAGGTAGTGAATCTTTTTTCTGATCTACTTATCTTTCTTTGTGTGACAAGTGACCTGTCAATTTGAAGGTGCATTTTCTAGCTAGATGGACCTGTCATCTGACTAGAATTTCTCATGTTGGATGTGGCCTTTCAACATGAATTTCTGAGCTGAAATAACAGATGTGTCAAAGTTATGAAATATGTTGGAACTCCTCAGTTTCTCTAGATGTGAATGCTGCTGATAGACTGGACATAAATGTGCTTGCTGCAGAAATTCTAGAGGGCTGAGAAGTAGGATTTCCTCCTGCATTTGTGGAACTCACAATTTCCTAATCCCATATCCCATATAATTCCATTCAAACCACTTGCCATTTGCAAACCTGGCAGAAAGTTGACCCCACGTGATCACGGCAGTAATGACATCAACATGTCCATATAGATGGGTTTGGCACAGAGTGACAAAGGGCATACAGCAGACAATAAGCAGAAATGAAAACACAATGGCTTGTTCTAAGAATGAAATGGAAACTATTGCTTAAAGAAGAAATGAAAGGGGACTTTAAGCTGAAATTACTTTGGGTAAAGAAACTTGGCTATTTGTTGATTTAAGCCCTCACATAATAAGGTGATATTGTGTAAAATGCCTAGATCTGGACTAGGACACGTTATATTCTAAGCACTATGAAAATGAAGGTGATAGAATTTTACCTTCCAGTATTCAAAACAAAGATATCTACAGTCAGAGCATAAGGAAAAAGAGGTATTTTTTTATTTATTATATTAAATCTTTGTTTATTTATAGTCTGTTATAATGCATGGAACATATGAAGAGGAATTCTGATGTCTTTTGTATTGATGACAAAGTTCACATCATTTGGTAGCACCAGGATTTTGGAGGAGTGGACAGGATATGCTCCAAGCCTTCCACTAGGTGCTAGTAGTAGGGCTGAAGCCTCTTCAGCCAGGTCAGTAATCCATCCACAAGTTTTGAAGTGCTCCAGGCCTGTTCTTATTCTCCTTGCCCCTATGTGCCAGACTTGGTGAGTTGGAAATGTTCTCTCCAAAGTCCGCAGGTAGGGGAGCAAATTGTTTGCCCAGATAGTACCCAGATCTTCCTATCTTGTTGTCTATGCAGAAATGAGAATGGACTTCATTCATCCCATTTACATCCTGGAAACATCCTTTTCCATCATGTTAGAGTAAGAGCTGCCTTGTTTAGAGGCACATGATTTGGTAACAGGACTTAGCAGCAGCAGTTCTTCATATCCCTACCTATGGTGCTCCATCACCTCATCACACTGGCACTATTTGCTGGACTGCATTGTTAACTGGAGGAGAAGGCAGGGATTTCAAAGAGATCTAGTTATCAAACCAATGATTTTGGCAGTTGAATCAGAGTTAATATGTATTTATCATTCTGTTCATTAAATCTCAGCTAATCCAGCTTGAAGGCAGTTAAACTGGCCTTAATTTCATTGTGATGATGAGTTAGGCAAGAACTGAATTAATGCAATTTCACATCCGAATGCAAACCTATACCAGAGTTGCAGAAGAAACCAACCAACCAAAAAAACCCAAACAAACAACAGTTGTTAAATAGGTTCTATGAGTAAATAGGGTTAACATTCCTGAGCATTCCTGTGTGTAGAAATTCAGTCACTGATATCATATCAGCTTATTAGCAGATCATTCCCATGCTAGTAAGGTATACCCAATCTTACATGCCAAGATAACTGTTTGCCCTATTGGGGGTAATGGTCTGCCTCTCCCTTATTAACAGTCTGTGTCACAAAGGTCAGAGAGGCAATGGTGGCACAGTCACTTTATGCTTTACTTGGGGGCATATGGTGTGAATCTCACCTGGCATGCCTCTCCTAATAGCTTTGATCTCGACAGTGATTTCATGTTCAAACTGAGCTGGCACTGCAACTGTTCTCAGAGGTTCTATTCACCCAGGCAGAGTTGGAGGGCTGTCATTGCATCATCCTCCCAATACCTTAGTTTTAAAACTTGAGGTCATTTTGCACATTTAAGCTGTTTCTTACAAACGGCATGACTATTCTTTCAGCTGCATTGCCTAAAACTTTCTGCTCAATCAGTTTTCTTCACTCTGTCTCTATTTTGTTGTTGTATTGGTGCTATGAGAACCCTATAAAGCAACAATAGAGATGCAGACCTGTGATCTGAGTAGCAAAATTGTAACCTTCCATTTGTAAAGCCCTCAGACTACTGGGTGTGTAGATTTTTTTCCTTCTCAGATCCTCACCTCTGGCTCTTTGCAAGCCAGTGGAATTACCCTGGTTTACACTAAGTGAAGGTCAGCCTTCTCTATATGAGCCCTTCTAGATATGAGAGTTCACCTCAGTTTCTTGTTCATCTTTTCAGTTTTGGTTTGATTTTTATATGTGAGTTTGTTGTTTTCTGAGTGGTTTTTTTAGTGGTTGTTTGGTTTGTTGTGGTTTTTATTTCAAATACACAACCTCTTCATAAAAGATGCTCAGCTCATGCTCGCTAGGGCAAGTGCAAAAAGCTTCAGTAAGCAGCAAATAATTCACAATGACAAGGGACTGTTTCTGTCTTTTTGGGGTTTTTTTTGCTATTTTTTTTTTTTAATGTGCTATATTGCAGTTTAGCCAAAAACACTGGAATAATCTAAAACCAGGGAGTTGACTCAGTTTTACTGAAATGGAGGAACTAGGTAAAACCTTGAAAACTGGTAATGGCAAAAGTACTGACATGGGACAGGAGAGCTGCCTGCCAGGATGCATAGGAAATCTGGGGTCGGTGGATGAGTAAGAACTGAGTATGGGAGAAAAACACTGAAATGTTAGCAATAAAAAAGCTTTTATAGCCAGGAATAAAAATGTAGAGTGTGTTGGAGACAGCTTGATCCTGTCTGCTCTGGTCACCCAATTCCAAAAGTGTAATAATTTCTGTGGATAATTCTAAATACATTGTCAATCCTGCATGCATATGTACAGTGAAGCTCCCAGCAAGTAGAAGCACTGTTTCCATTCAGCAGCAGACCAGAGAGGCTTGGCACCTTCTGAAGGTTTAGGAAAGGATTTTGGGATATCTTCCTGTACGTTACTGACAAAAGGAGTCATGCATGGGAGGAGTAATTTTATACATAATAATATAATCCACTGATTATTCAGATTTTAAGAGGTTTGGTCAAGTTAAAGTGTCAAGAGCTGAGATGGGTCCTGAGAAAGTGGACTACTGAGAAGCTAAAGTGTAGCCTATCCACGTTGATGGACATGGTTTTGAGTTCCTTCAGGTTGAAAGCAAGTCTTCTGTATCCTGGCAAGTTCTCTAACCACAGTGCCACTGAATGGAAAAGGAACAGGACCATATCCTTTCCTGACTCCTACTCAATCTCTTTTAAACAGGCTGTTTTATGTACTGGTGTGGCAAGAGGATTCAGGGCTTAGAATGTCAGTTTGACACCAGTACCTCTCCAAGGTGGATAGTATGTCCTCATGTATAGAGGGCAAGATTTAAGACAAACTCCTCCCTTGGAAGCTTGTTGACTGCTCTCAAGCTGTTCTCTGAAGTGGTTTGAGGCTTGTGAATTCTCCTCTTGTATAAGTATCTTCTGGATTCATTGCAGAGAGGCTGTGCACTTCATCTTGGTCAGGTGTTATTCTGGGGTCTAAGCCTATAAAAGTTTTAGACATTGCCACAGAAGGAGTCTAACCCAGCTTTGCCATGCAAGTGTTCCTACACTTATGAGGTAGTGTCCTAGAACCACAAATAATGGCCACAGAAAAAGAAAGTGATCTGAAAGAAATAAATTGGCCAGTAATTAGTTATAGAGAAAGGACAGCTGAATATTAATTGGAATCAATGGCAATTACTGTGCTAGGAAGAAACAACTTAAGATTAAATCAATTAAAGGTAATGCCTTGAAGGAAGGACAATGATATTTAATGTAAATTGTTTTAAAGGGCATTTCACACTCTTAAGCTGTTATTACCATTAAGATGTTTTAAACATTTTACAATAAAAATTGAATTGAATTTTTTTCCTAAAGGCAGAGAACAAAAATGAATATTGCAGCTTTTTATTCCACAAGATTGGTCAGAAATTACACAGAAACCACTTTATCTGACAGTTTTTGCAAGTGTAAAATAACACTAAGTGGTTAGGGAGGGTGGGGTAAATGATAAATAACATACACTGGTTTTAAATGGATATATTTTATATTCTGGACACTCTTTATTTTGTGTTTTCTTTCCTTAAATTGGCAATCCAAGAAAAGAACATGTTATCAAAGGCCTGATCAGGAGTTGTTGTATGGGGGAGTGAAGGGTGGATGTTATATTTTTTTTTTCTCGTGAAAAATCTCATTAGATGCAGTGTGCACCAAGCTCTATTTAGTCTCTATTTTTTTAATTTGTTTTACTTTGAGCTAGAGTATCAAAAGCTACATAACTTTTTTGCTGTTGCTTAGCTTCTAAGTATGAAAAACTGGAATACTAGTAGACAGAAATATTTCTCTTCTTTTATTTAAAAAAAAAAATGAGAAGGAGGAAGGGACACAAGATATGAAATAAGTTTTCCTATAAGGTTTGTAGTATGTCCTAAAAGAAAACCACAGTAGATGGTCTTGGGTATGACTAGCTCCAGTCTGGCTTTAAGCATGTGAGGAAAGGAAGGAAAAAAAAAAAAAATATTTTAACACTACCTACATCATTAATATAATGTCCTCCTCATAGTGTTTCTAGTATTGTCTCCTCTCCTGAGCTTCCTGCCTGTACAGATTAAAGGATTGGCCTTGTATCAGTAATTTAAAATGAAATATTTCCTGAATGGTATGGGGTGCATGTTGCTTAATATTTTGGGTTCTTTCTCTTTTTGTGACAAACCCCCACCCTCGTTTGGTGAGGGACCATACAAACAACCTCCCATTCTCTTACACATGGTTTAAAACTCTTTTAGGCACTTGCCTACAGCAGTACTTTCTCCAGCTCCTGTGCTGAGGCTGAGCACATTGTTTGGAACAATCTACAGTTGATGTAAACTTCATGTAAACTGCACTGGTGGCAGTGGTTTGACATTGCCTGAAATTCTGATGGAAGGGAAGAGAGGGAACTCCCCGTAGAACTTGATGATAACAGTAGGATTTGCAGCAGCTCAGTCTTAATTATGGGTTAAGGTAAATATAGCTAATTGCAGAGCATCTCATGCCATCCAGGGCTTTGCCAGATATGGCCTTACACAGAGGAGGTTGGGAACCATTGTCCTAAGGCATACCAAGTGGATCTTTATCACACTTGTCCTGCACAGTGCCTCAGTGTTCAGTAAGATAGTCAGCCACACGAAAACTGCAACTGCAGATACTCTTTTTCTGAAACGTTGTGTGTTCTCTGAAGGATGCACGTTTGGAATGTATCAGACCATCTGCCTGGGAGATCCTAGCAGCTCAGACTGCTTCATGGCTTGCATTACTTAAAGATATTATTTGTAATTTTGCAGCTGTCTTGATGTCAGTGCCACCCTATAGAGGTTTAAAGTTGCCTTCCTAGTGAGTGCTGCTTCTGACATTTCCTTCATTTGCTAGCACCGTCTCTGTGTAACCATTCCTCTCCCTCTCTCTCTGTCCTTAAACTCAGACAGCCTTCAGCCAACTATCACTGCAGGACCAAAGGAATACTTTGCACCCTCAACTGACAGTCACTTTCTGCAATGCAGACAAACTGGTGTTTGGGCTATTTGATCAGCTTCAGGATAGAGACTGTGCAGATTAGCACTTTGAAATTAGTTGCTTACAGCAATAAAAATAAATTTCTTTTTTATTTGAGAAGAGGGGAAAAAAGCTTATCAAATATTTTTTACATTCTGCCTTTTAGGTGAGGTTTTAAAAGTTGCTGCTTCTCATTTACTTTCTGTACTAAGTTTCCATCTAGCTCTGTTAACATACAAAGAAGTTAGTTTTGAAAGTTTGAAGGCAGTTCCCTTCTTGACTCATGAAATAGAAATACCATGACTACAGCTGGGAAAGTGACTCCTAATTTCGTTGTGCTTTGAGGTGAAATCTGCAGAATATCCAAATAATTTAAACTTAAATTAGGGCCACTTCTGGAGCTCAGAGCAGATTTTGTTCTGGTGCAATCTTTAAGAGCTTCACTGACTTCTTCTGTAATAGTAAAAAAATCTTGTCTTTTTGTAGCTTTACATAGTTGGAGGTTTTCAATTTCACTTAGCCCAGATTTTCAGGGATGTAGGTGCCCAAACTTCATTGTTATTGCTGATTTAAGCGTTGCTTAAATGCAAGCAAAGTGTAGTGTAAAGTCTGTGTGAAAATTGCAGTGACCTTTAATTTAATAGGTTCAGCAAGGTGTTTATCAAACTTTCTCAGTAAGCAGCAATTAGATAACAAACCATTTCACAGAATAATCTGTTGTAAAACTCTTACTGCTGTAAGTACTGAAGATTTCCCCACACCTTTGGTACAACATTTGCAATAGATTTGAATGAAGTTACATTACTGTGTATAAGAAAACGGATGTTTACTGCTTGCACAAGCCTCCAGAGAAACATTCTGTAGCTCTAATTCAAAGTAGACCAGCTGGGCAGATAAATCATAATGTAAAAAATACTTCATTTCTATTAGAATATTTTATAGAAATGAAGAAAACTAGGTATGCTTCCCTTCATGAGTTTCCCTTAAAAATGCTGAATTTACTATAATTAGTTTTGTTCTCTACAGAAACCATCATTTAGTGGTAACACTATTAAACAAGTGAAATACAAATTACAAGTGACATTTATATGATCATAATCACTCCTTCCTGGCTGCCAGGAATATTTTTTCAGAGAGGAACCTGCATTTTTGCAGATGGCATAAAAAAAAATGAAGCCTGCAGAACACACCATTATTCCTGTGAGGCTGTCAGTTCGTTAGCTGAAGCAGCCAAGTCTTGACGAGCTGCAACTGATCAGCAAATGGGAAATGAGCAGGAGTATAAATTCTCAGCAAACTGAATCATTAACATTTGCTGCCTGCATCCTGGAAACCCAGTAAATCAAAAATGTCATGATATATCAAGACAAAATATCATTACTAATTGGGATTAATTTGCTGCTGTGGAATTGGCGACCTTTGCTGAAAGAAAAAAAAAATCTTGTTAACTCTTGTTACTTAATTTCTTTTTTTTCTTCTTTTTCTTTGAGGATGTAGTTAGGTTTTAGGTTACAGGCTCTTCTAAAAAGTACCATTCTTCCTGTATTTTTCTGTTTTGATGGACAAATAAGGTATTTTCATTTAAGAAATAGCTTCTTGTAGAAGCATGTGGAGGGAATATTAGATAGCAAAGGGAAAAGTGTGTATAACATTTAAGCAATGTTAGAGTGACTTGTTTTTTGATTGTGGAATGAAGGAAGATCCACTGTCAGTTTCATTGAGCACTTGATAGTGTTTCCCAAAATGCTCATTGATATTTCCAACAGTGTCTAAAGTGTTCTCCTCTCAAAGCATGCTGCAGCTGCAAGCAAGCCACCTGCCAGAGGGGTAGCTGAAGTCCACTACAGTCCTCAGCTAGCTGCCACAGAGAGGCCTGGGGAAACGTTCACTGTCCAACACAGCCTTTAGCCTGTGCATGCCTGGTGAGGAAGCATAAGCGTACAACAGATTCACCAAAAAGGCCAATCCTCTACCCTGTGGTTTACTGATACACTGGTGTAAGATGTCATGATCTGGAGTTAAAAATAACTCCTTTGTACTTATACAAGACAGAGGGCATCAGAGACAAGCTGGATCTTGAAGGGGAAAGACAAGATTAGACCAGGCTGATGGAAGTTACAGAAGCATGCTATATTTCTGAAAAGACAGATCACGTATCTGAGCAAGGCAGTGGGTGACAGTTTTGTGAGGACAAGGTGTTAGGCTGCCCAGTATATACTAACTGCATAGGAGTACAGTTTGGGCCAATAATTGGCCTAACCCAATTGATCTTTTTCTCCTTTTACACGCTTCATTCATATCTGTGGTAAGGAACCAGGAGTAGGAGAGATAAAAAAGCATTGTAAGAAGCAGAACAGCATACTTGAGACTGGAGGTTTCCTTCCCCAACAACTACCACTGCTACATTCCAGATCCATCTTTTTGCTAGTTATCATCTCTGACAGCATACAGAATCACAGAATGTTAGGAGTTGGGAGGAACCTTGAAAGATCATCTAGTCCAACCCCCCTGCCACAGCAGGATTCCCTAGACCAGGTCACACAGAAGTGTGTCCAGACGGGTTTTGAATATCTCCAGAGAAGGAGATTCCACAGCCTCTCTGGGCAGCCTGTTCCAGTTCTCTGGCTTCCTCACTAGGAAAAAATATTTTCTTCCTGTATGCTTGGCTATTCGTATTTCCCCCATCCCGTTTTCCATCCTTGTGCTCATGTATTCATCTTTGGTGCCATCCTTAAGAATGTTCTTATGCTGCTTTTTTTCTGATAAGATAACACATAGCAGGTTAACCTGACAGAATAATCCTCTTGCTCTTAACACCATTAGGCATTTTGGTGCCTATATCAGTGTCAGTCACCATACGCTTGAATCCTTCCCTGATGATGAGTTTCTCCCCAGATCTTCTTTAATATGTCCCCAAGCTCTCAACAAATTGTAGTTAAGCATCTATTTAGATTGCCAGGTTTATGCATTCTCTCAATAAATTTCTGATGCCTGCCCCTTTGTAATGATTTCTTGACTCACCTGCACAAGAATATATTATTGTCTCCCTAAATAAAGGACAACATGAAGTTCTTAAAGGGCTCCATGACTGTAATGGGAGTAGGGAATGGTACAGTTGTAGTGCATTTTTCATGTAATTTGGGTTTCTGATCTTGTAACCCTCCTCTTTACTATCTCATAAATTATAGCATCACAAAAGGACTTTACCACTTCCATTTCTTTTTGTCTGGGGTCATTACCCTGTATTTATGTCCAGGAAATAGGTCATTTTTTCCCTATTATAAGCAACCATTTCTCTTTTTTTTTCTTCATATGTAGAGGGAGAAGATGCATTATATACAGACACCAAAGAAGCACACAATAAGCTGATATCCCCAGGTTCTTGCATTGCTGTGAGACAATGTTACTAGAACTATTGACTGTAATAATCCAAACATCCACACTGACGCTAAAAAGGGAAAAGATCAGTAGTCTATAAATAATTAAGTGAAAAAAAAATCATTTGTTCTGTTTAATGCTCCAAGATAAGCTCCTCTTTCTGCTTGAGACGTGTTACTGCCAAAATTGATAGGCCAAGGTCAGTTTGAGTTTTGCACAGACCTCTCCTTGAAATAATAGTCTCTTCTTTAGAGAAAGGGACTAAGCACATCTTTGATGTAAAGATAATGCCAATGAGGCTTGTGCTAGCTAATGTCTGTGTAGGCTTTGAGTTGCAGTTCTGTGGATCTGTTGTATATCCTCACTTAGGTACATCCACAGGGGTGTATGTAGGAAATAAAAGAAATGCCAGGCTGCAGAAGAGTTCTTACATGGTGAAGTTGGATTGGGCCAGTACATGTGTACTATGATTTCTTGCAAGCACTGTAGAGGGGAAATGTTGGCTAGAAGTGGAAGGATATACAGGAGAAATACAAGAAGGTACTATGACAACTTAAGGCCAGTGATGGCATTGATCTCTTATTTGGCTGTGCCTTTAAAAGATGGAAAATAGCTTGGTCGGTGGGGTCTTTTTCAAGAATTCTCATGTTGAGGAAGGCTGTGCTAATGCAAGCAACACATTCAGCTGGGTTGTGGCGGGGGGAAAGGAAAGTTTATTAGGAAAAAGAAAGTCCACAAATTAAGTAGTGTGGTAGGGAATACAAAACCAAAACCAGCCTCTGACATTTGCTGTGTATTTGACTGTGGTGTAAATAACATGTTGGATACAGTGTGTGTTTGGATGACATTGATGTTCACAGAGGGCAGTGAACTTGTCAAAAAAGAAGACAAAGATTAAGAAATCCTGTGCTTCTATCAATGACTAAAAGAAAACAAAACAAAAAGATCCCCTTGTTATGAAGTACTGCATTAAACCTATAACTCACATCTTGAGACTTGTTTATTTAATGTGTACCAGATTGCTTCAGACTCATGATAAACTACCAGCTTACCTACAGACCTCAAGCTGACTTTAACACCATCATTAAAAACACATACACAGTAATCCATGAATTTAAAAGAAAGAAGATTCTTTAAATAATGTAACTCAGCTTATAAATGCCCAATACCGAACTTCTGATTCAGTCACTTGAAGTGTAGCAAGAAATATAAAATGTCTTCCTTAAGGTAGTCTGCCCACCTGTGTCCCACCTTGCACTTTCCAGGCTGGATTCACACAAATAGATATCTAGGGATTGGGAAGACTTTAAGTCACCTGACTTACCCTTTAACTGTGCTGATACTTCTTCATTATATATAACACAGGTTGTTAAGGTGGATGATTACATGGTTGTTACTTCCATTTTTTTTCCCTGGATCACTTAAAATACATATGTATGCATTCGCATTGTTAGGATGAAGCAGGCTATTTAAAATCCATGTTTGTCCTGGATAGTCATCTTCATTTCACCCAAGCATAGCTGTTGACACAAAAATTACTTTTAAAACTGATTTCTGCCATATCAGACAATGGCAGATGGCAGCAGCTGAACACTATTCTGGACTGGGAAGGGTTCTGGCATAGAAGGACTTATCTGTCTTGGTTGTTTTGTATTGGGATTTTCCATGTGTTTGTTTAGCTTGATAACCAAGGCAGTTGCAAGCCTGGAGGCAGTCAGATTTATCAGATGAATATTTTTAAAAAATAAATGACTATTCAGCAAAGTCATTTCAGGACCACATCTTCCTGATCACTAGGAGTTGGCTGAGGTGCTGAATTTTGCTGATGTTCACTCCATACTATATTAGGGGTTTTTTGCATTTTTAAAGCTTTGCCTGAAATTTACATTCACAAATCCTGTTACACAAGGACTTTGCTAGCAAGTTTCTGTTGCATTCTTGGGTAACCATATAGTTAAGCCTTGTACAATTAGACACGAGTTTATGTTTTTCAACGCTTATTTGGAGACTTGACATTTCTAAAGACTTGTTCAGTGCAATAAGGTCAGGTAGTTGTGGTTTTCAGGTAAAACATACCACCCTGATTCTAAAGGAAAAGATTAGTTTCAGCATGTTGTTAATGGAGCTTCAGCATGTCTAAGTGCTGTGCCTTACCCTAGTAAAGCTGTCGTTATTTTAGGACCTGTTGCTGCTTTTGCTGTGGGCCTTCCATTTGCTTTTAAAGTTTCTCTTTCATAGTACATACTGTGGTGAATAGAGTGGCCCAGTAACATCTTATTCCCTGGAAACTGAAGAGTCACTCCTGGCTTAGTAAAGTCATAGAAGTTTTAAGCTTATTTTAACTGGATTTTATTCCCACTGGAGACACTAAAGTGTGTCTCCTTTGGTTTTACAAATGAAAATAAACCAGAAAATTAGCTAGTCTAATCTGCCTTTCTTATCTCTCTGCAGTTGCTGGAGAACATGAAAATCTTTAAGGTGAATGTACATTTTGAAATGTGTCAGCTACTTGAAATACTTCATGCATGATTTAAACTTCTGACTTTTACAATTCAATCACTGTACAATTTGCTCTTGATATTAATTTGCATTCATGTCTAATACCTTGCCAGTTTGTTCTTTGTTGTCTATAGTATCTCTAAGTAAAATTCAGGAGCTCTGAGTGTAGATGGAAATGTTCATTGTGCAGAAGCAGTACATTAATATTACTGAAAAAAAAAAATAGCATTGCAGAAGCTTTTCCTTCTCTTCAGAAACTGTAATGTAGTCCTGTTCTTCTGTGTCATTTGTTCTATATTGTCCTTACATCAGGTAATATGGGCTCAAATTATTGTTATGGCCTTCAAATGGAGCATAATTTCATACACTATAGAAAATAGTAAATGACAATTTACTCCACATTTTGAGGTAGTCATATTACATTTCTGTCAACTATAGATCATTTGAGGGACAAATAGCTTTTGCAAATGTATTTGACACTGGATAATATAAACAAGAGTGTACCTTTGTGACCCTCCTGGTTATGTTTGATTATTCTATCAAATATACAAGCATGCATTTTACAGAGGGCAGTCTTGGAAAAAACCCCTTCAACAGGTTCTGGTCAATGCTGCTGAGCTTGTTGTGCTGTGAATCCAGACAGTCCTACCTGATGTGAATAGATCTCCCTCTATTCCCACAGTCCCAGCAGTGCAGGCTGCTAGATATTTGCAAGTTATTTGCACTTTCCTGGTTAAATATTCATGATACAGTATCCTAAAGTAGTGTTCCTTCCTAATATTGTTTCATTTTCAACACATTCCTCATCACAGAGAAGCTGGTATTTCTTTTGTATCCCCTTTCTCACGTTTGTAAGGTGGTTGCTGAATCTCCTCTGTTCTCCAAGCATTTAAAAATGTTGACTTCATCTTATAATTTTGGTCATTGGCTTGGACTTAAGGCATGAAAAAGTTTTGATTTCCTGGGAGTCAGACTAAAACCTCAGGGTTTTATACAAACCCACAGCTGAGATTAATATTTTGGCATATGCTTGAGGATGTTTTCAAAGCTTTAGAAAATGTATTTGGAAGAAGACCATCTCCTAAAGCCTACCAAGGAATGCAGCTAATGCTAAGCCATATGTCTGTGTTATGGTCAGCTTTGTCGTAGTATTGTCTGTTCTCACTCATTTTTCAACATAGTCTTTGTTGTTTGGGTTTTTTTTTTTGTGAAAATCAGGGATCCAAAAGGAACCTACACAGGACAGCTATCATAAGTGCTCTCTTACTGAAACTGATAATTGCAGTGGACGACTCTGAGTATTTGAATACATCTATGTTGCTGTGAGTTTAAAACTTGTATTTAGCTTCTGTAATTCCCTGAGCTCAGATTTTCTAATGAACTAATAATGTAAAGATAAATTCTCATCACAAAACACAGCTCATAACTGTCCAAGTCCAGTTTATGTACTGTTGATTGGCTAATGCTGAGATAATTGAAAGTAATTATAAATAGACTATTTGCAAAATGTGAAAAAGAAAATCACAGTGAAAAATTAAGCCTCCATGGTACAATTCAGTGAGTCTTATTTTTAGAGAACAGAAACTATAATGCAAATGTAATTCCTAAGCTACAATATTCTTCTCACTATTATTATTCAAAAAACAAATGCAAAGAGACAGAGCACTTTCTACTGAACAGCAGGTACTGTAGCCACTAAAACTCTCTTTCCTCCTTCCAAGACTTGCCCTGAATGAGATACCACACTTTGCATGTAAAACTACCACTGGAAAAACTCAGATCTCGAAGATATACATTATATATCCATATATATCTCAGTATGATTGCATTAATCACAGAATCAGAAAGGCTGGAAGAGACCTCTAAGATCATCAAGTCCAACCATACCTAACACCAACATACCACTAACCCATGTCCCTTTAGTACCACATCTAAATGTTTCTTAAACACCTCCAGGGACAGTGACTCCACCACCTCCCTGGGCAGCCTACTCCAAGAAAATATCATCTTGGGCTCATGTTCTTGTTTATTTAAGGTAGCATTTTGGAATTGCTTATGCAAATGGAAGAGTGTGTTTGGATTAGGAAAGGTGATGATAAAAGGTGATTAGGAAAGGTGATCTCACAGGGCAAACGGGCTCAGGGTTGTTCTTGTAGAGGCAATTATCCATTATAGGATTGGATACAAAGCAGAATGAGACATGGTCTGGCATTGTAATGTGCACAGTTTGAAAGAGTAGGATATGGTTGTTGTAGTCCTACACCAGACACCACTGAATGTGTGGTCTACTGTGAACCCAGAATAAGACCTTTTGGAGATTGCATAATTTCTTATTTTTTCCCCTTATCTTGACCTGAAACTTTTAATTTTTAAACACTTCATTAATGGGATTGCCTCTGTCTGTTGCTGTAATATTCAGATACCCAAGGCATGGATTTGGCTAGAGTCTCTGGCAATTGTGTAAAGTAAATAATGCTACTGGAGAAGATGAAAAAACTACTGTCATCATCTTCTAGGTGTTTATAAAGCTCCAGCCATAACATCAGAATGATAGAAAATAAAATAAATATAATAGTGTGGGGCAAGTAATTCAATGACATAAAAGCTTACCTAGACTGCAGTACATACTACAGAAACCAATTTATTAGGAACATAGTCACTCTACAGAGTGATTTAAAAAGAACTTTCTACCCCCTCAGCTTTTATGTTCATTATCAAAACATTAATATGAATTTTAATTGTATAAGACTTGTCCTACTACACAGAATCACAGAATTATTACAGTTGGAAAGGACCCTCAAGATCATCTAGTCCAACTGATAGCCCTGCACTACTCTTATCCCTAAATCATCCCCTGAAGAAACACATCTATCCTCTTCTTAAAAACCTCCAGGGATGG